>LR751733.1:50170-138586 GCA_902729485.2 Mus minutoides
AGTTTTGTTCATATTTTGGGTCCTGTTAAGGTCTACAAGCTGGACTCGTAAGTTAGAATGGAAGTTTTGTTCCTCTAGCATGGTACCAGTTGTACTAAATTCTAAGAAGCATTTCTGAAGAGGGTTTAGAGACACACTAATCTATTATTTTATACATTTAATGGCTTTCTTCATGTGTCTCTCCCCCGCCTCTTTCTTTCTCTGTTTAATGTACAACTGTGCTAGAGTCCAGCTCCACTGGAATTGAGGAACCTGAGGACAAATGTGAAGTGCTGCTGAAAATGAAGACAGTAACAACCCATTGACATTTTACCAAGTGACCCCAAATGGCTCTTGCCATCTTTATTTATGCAGTCACAATCCTGCTTGCCTGGGTAGTGACATTATTGGCTATTTTATTAAAAGAAATCATAACATCAACATTATAAAAGCCCCTCATTTTAAAAGTACCCAATAATTTCCCTTTCTTCTTTTCCCCTTCCTCTGGGTCAAATACCACAGTTTCAGCAAGCAAGCAAGCAAGCAAAAAAAAATTGTCTAGCCATGCCTTTCTTGTAGATATTAGCACATACCTAGCTGACAGTTAATGCAGCTATAATTATACAAGGTGAGAGGCAGACTAAACATATGTGGTATAAGTCTGTTCATCAAATAGTACCCCTCTGTCATAATATGTTATAAATTGCAGACAGAGATGTGCTCATTGTACCAAGCAACCTTAACTGATATATATCTATTTCTGATATCATCTTTCCAAGAACCATTTTTAAGTCTCTATTGATCATAAGTAGCTTCCTTATTTTCTAAGCCTCTGTTGATCAAACAGAGCTTCCCATTTTCAGTTTTTGTTGATCAGACATAAGTTCTTCAGATCAGTTATGCAAGTAGGACTCACTGCTCTTTATACCTGCTGAAGGCTTATTGAGGGTGGCTATAGTTGCTTTTCTAGGGACAAGATTATGTGTCCCCAAATACCCAGGACCAATGGTCTCATTTGAAAGGTCAATAAAGGCATAGAGAAGAAAGGAAGGCTTTACCCCTTAAATGAGTATTGAGTAATGCAGTATCATCCACAGGGCTTTCAGCCTGCAATATCCCAGCCTTGCCCATGATCTATGAAGTAAAACTAAAATTTCTATGAATATAGACAGCAGAGTGAAAGACAGGAGAGCATGTAGCACACACGACCTAGGTAATAAGCTTAGAGACCACCAACTTCATCACAAGTCCTTGCCAAGTGGGAAGGCGTTTCCATGGGCCTTGCCACAGTGCATGGCCACTGCTAAATGTGTGTATTGGTGTCTGTCTAGGCAAAGTAAGTGTTGTATTCCTTGAAGCTGATATAAGAGTAGACTGTGGATCACTCAACATAAACACTAAGAATTAAATTAGGGTCCTCTTAAATAACATCAAGCATTGTTAATGTCCGAGCTATCTTTCCAGAGTTTTTAATCTTTATTTTTATTAGCATAATGACTGAAATAAATGATTATTAGATATTGTAATTTGTCTTAACAGCTGTACAATAGAATATTATTAACATCAGAAATGAAAATAGCATTTATATGATTGTTTATTTTAATATTTGAAGGATTTGATAAAATAATGAGGAGAGATTTCCAGGCAAATTTATGTGAATTGAACTCCTTTGGAAATAGGTGAAAAGATACAAATGTAGCTAATTTGGTAGAATGCTAGTACAGCACAAACTAAATTCTGAGCTTTCCCCTATTCTTGATAAAGCTGAACTAATCTAGCTTTCAGAGGTAGGACTAAGAAGATAAAATTGATGGTCATTTTGCTTACATGGCATGAAAAGGTGATTTTGAAAGATATTCACTGAAGAGTTAACCTTGAGATTCCCAAAATTCAAGTTTGAGATCTGTGAACAATTATTTTAACTTGATTAATTTGCTAAATGATATGGGTAGATTAATGAAGCATTGTAAGCCATTATTAAGGACCCAAACCCATTAATGTTGGAGAATTCTCAACCCCAATTCTTCATTTCACAATTCATTTCTTTTAGCAGTACTCTATCGTAGTCTTTATGGATTAAAACTGAGAGGGAGGGATGCAAAAGAAGAGAAATTCATATTTAAAACTTCCCACAACTAATTCTGAATTATTCTGTTTTTGTACTCACTCTCCTTTCAATTGTTATATTCATATCTGAAAATTCTCATTTCTTTTTAAAATCCTTATTATCCACATGCAAAAATAAATTATAAAAGAAAAAATATTTAAATATTATCTTTAGTGAAGGATTTTTTTTTGTTGTTTTTACATTTAGTCATTTAGTATGTATGTAAGTGTGTTTTCTCTTTCTGCCTTGTTTGGCTCAGGTTGCTGAGCTTGTAATCAAATGGCTTCAACCTCTTAGCTAGGTCAAGAGCCCTTACAAAAAAATTTAAGATGCTAGTGATGGACGCTTTCTTATGTTACTTTTTTATATTTTGAGAAATTTATTCTTACTTTCCTGAATCAGAAATTAATTTGGATCAGCATTCATCTAAAATTATACTTTTATCTCAAGTATCATTTTACTGAAAATATGTATGAAATTAATTATATGATGGGCATAATTATTTTATGAAGCATTTTATGAATAATTTTATTGACCAATTTGAAGATACCACATAATATTGTCTTTGTTTTAAAGACAATTTTATAGAACAAATTTGCAGTGCCTTGAAAATCCAAAGGCTTAACTATTTAATAAAGTGGAAATGTTTTTTCTTCTTTTTTAAAATTAGATATTTACTTTATTTACATTTCAAATGTTATTCCATTTTCTAGTTTTCCCTCAGAAAATCCCTGGCAGAGCTCTCAGGAGACAGCTATATCACATTCCTATCAAAAAAGTCTTGTTGGCATCTGCAATAGTGTCTGGATTTGGTGGTTGTTTATGGGATAGATCCCCAGGTGGGGCAGGCTCTGGATGGTCATTTCTTCAGTACCTGCCCCAAACTATGCCTCTGTAACTCCTTCCATGGGTATATTGTTTCCCTTCTAAGAAGGATCAAAGTAGTCACACTTTCGTCTTCCTTCTTCTTGAGTTTCATGTGTTTTCCAAATTATATCTTGGGTAATCTGAGTTTATGGGCTAAAATTCACTTATCAGTGAGTACATATCATGTGTGTTATTTTGTGATTGGGTTACCTCACTCAGGATGATATCCTCCAGATCCATCCATTTGTCTCTTATATTTTTAATAGCTGTGTAGTATTCCATTGTGTAAATGTACCACATTTTCTGTATCCATTCCTCTGTTGAGAGACATCTGGTTTCTTTCTAGCTTCTGGCTATTATAAATAAGGCTGCTATGAACATAGTGGAGGATGTGTCCTTATTACCAGTTGGAACATATTCTGGGTATATGCCCAGGAGAGGTATTCCTGGATCCTTTGGTAGTACTATGACCAAATTTCTGATGGACTGCCAAACTGATTTCCAGAGTGGTTGTACCAGCTTGCAATCCAACCAGTAATGGAGGAGTGTTCCTCTTTCTCCACATCATCACCAGCATCTGCTGTACCCTGAGTTTCTGAACTTAGCCATTCTGGCTGGTGTGAAGTGAATCTCAGGGTTGTTTTGATTTGCATTTCCCTGATGATTAAGAATGTTGCACAATGTTTTCAGGTGCTTTTACCCATTCGGTATTCCTCAGTTGAGAATTCTTTGTACCACATTTTTAATAGGGTTAATTGTTTTTCTGGTGTCTAACTTCTTGATATATATATATATATATATATATATATATATATATATATGCCCCCTATTGGATTTAGTATTGATAAAGATCTTTTCCCAATCTGTTGCTTGCTGTTTTGTCTTATTGACAGTGTTCTTTGCCTTATAGAAGCTTTTCAATTTTATTAGGTCCCATTTATCGATTCTTAATCCTACAGCACAAGCTATTGCTATTCGGTTCAGGAATTTTTCCCCTGTGCCCATATTTTCGAGGGTTTTCCCCACTTTCTCCTCTATAAGTTCCAGTGTCTCTGGTTTTATGTGGAGTTCCTTGATTCACTTAGACTTGAGTTTTGTCCAAGGAGATAAGAATGAATCAATTTGCATTCTTCGACATGATAATCGCCAGTTGAATCAGCACCAGTTGTTGAAAATGTTATCTTTTTTTCCCACTGGATGGGTTTAGTTCCTTTGTAAAAGAACAAGTGACCATAGGTGTGTGGGTTCATTTCTGGGTCTTCAATTCTATTCCATTGATCTACTGTCTGTGACTGTACCAGTACCATGCAGGTTTTTTTTTTTTTTTTTCACAATTGCTCTGTAGTACAGCTTGAGGTCAGGTATGGTGATTCCACCAGAGGGTCTTTTATTGTTGAGAAGAGTTTTTGCTATCCTAGGTTTTTTTGTTATTCCAGATGAATTTGCATATTGCCCTTTCTAACTCTCTGAAGAATTGAGTTTGAATTTTGATGGGGATTGCATTGAATCTGTAGATTGCTTTAGGCAAGATAGCCATTTTGACTATGTTAATCCTGTCAATCCATGAGCATGAGAGGTCTTTCCATCTTCTTTGATTTCTTTCTTCAGAGACTTGAAGTTCTTATCATACAGTTCTTTCACTTAGCCACACCAGGGTATTTTACAATATTTGTGACTATTGTGAAGGGGTGTTGTTTCCCTAATTTTTTCAAGCTGAATGGTTTAAGAACTGCACATTTTTATTAGTTTTTATAGGAGAAATTGTTTACATGTCCACTGGAGAATAATAAGAGTTGACTAAAAGGAATTTCACACAATAATTTCTTTATGTTCATTTCAGGGTAATCATATTTCTTTATTAAACTGAAAAATTTTGATGTTTTACTAAAAGTTGACTCTACAGGCTTGACTGGTGGAAGTTAATATGAATAAGGTTCAAATCAGGTTATTTATCACAGGACTTGTATATGGATAGGAGATTAGATGGCAAGTTTCTGAGCAGACTATTTAGCCTTTTTAAAGCTTTTATACTGAGATTGAAATTATTACTATTTTATCAGAGCACAATAATCTACATCAGGTTGTTGCTGTTTATGAACATGGTGAATGACGCAATGAGTAAATGAATTGAATTTTTTGATTTTCTCCTAAAAGTTCTAGTGAAGAATATATAATTGCAGAACAGTTAAAAGTAAGCAAGTAAAAGACATCCATGGCACATATTAACAGTTACAGGAATTCTGAGGGTATTTTCAGTCAAGGATTCCTTAAGTTTGTACACCAAATGACATAATATTGTCTGCTAAGTACCAAATGTGCTGTTATAATTAGATTCAATGTCTATTTAATAGGCCGTGGAGACTAGTAAGTGTAAACTTCTAGCATCTCTCACTATCTTGTTTATTCAGCTTATGCTTTGTGACTCTGACTAATTTATGTATTCAGTACAGAAAACCCATGAGATTCAGGAAGCTTTCTCTCTATTTTGTTCATACTTAAGTACCCTATGTTCTTTTTAGTTATTATTGTATTAATATAAAATTCCAATCAATAATAGGACCACACAATTTCCTTACTCATGGAGGACTTACAAACTTATCTGTTACATTTTTCTTCCAATGCGTATATAGTTATATGGCTAATCTTAAATTTCTTCTGAGAATTTCATTTTCTACATTTGAATATTGTTTCAGACGTCTTACTCTCATTAAACTTCCTAAGTATTTTATAAACCCAAGTTAATTTAAAAGGGAGGACACAATTTACTTTTATACTACTTAGATAAAGAGAAAAGTATCAAACCCTTCCAATACGTCAAAGATAGTCTTTCCTCAAAAATCTACACTGTCACAGGATGTGCCATTGCTCATCTGTTCCTTTCAGCAACCAGAACGATCAATACTTACTTCAGGTGTTACTGATCATGAGGTCAGCTACATCCATCACTACGTTGGTCACAAGGAACAAATCAAGCACCAGGGAGCTGTTTCATTTTCCCTGTGATTTAAAATGAAATACTGTGCTTATCAATCTTCATGTTCATGCCACAAACTGCCATTACAAGCACGAGTCATACTTTAGGGATATTAAATGTGGTTTTAAATTTTCCCATCAAATTCTGGAATGTCCAGGTTAACCTTGCTTAATAGCCCAGAGGAAAGTGTGACAGACACTAAAAATATTTTTTGCCTAAAATCTTTCAGCAGGCCATTATGAAAATGTACAGAGAAATAACAAGTTTGATGCACATTCTTAATTACTATTTAAAGGGGTATATAAACATTTATAAACGATCCGAGGATCTTATACTCTAGGTGTCACAATTATAGCTACCATAGTGTGCAAATGCAGAAAAGAAAGATAAGTACAAGTAGGTGTGTGTGCATGTCTGTGCCTATAAGTGTGTATGTGAAAGATAAAGAAGGAGAGAGGAGACAGAGAGAGAGACAGAGACTGAGACAGTTTCAGAGAGAGTAACAGGGAAACAGGGATGGGGACAGATAGACAAATGGAAAAAGACATAGAGAATGTCATAGAAACTGAAAATCCCTGTCTCTTACATGTTAACTGGACAATTTTAATTTGGCTGGAAACTAAACAGAATAATACTGAAAACTTACCTTTAAGATCCAATAAATGGAGCAATAGTTATAGAGTAAAAGAATTTATAGGCAGATGTCAGGTAAAACTACTAGACTTCCATATATTTTTCAAAAAAGCATATTAGAATGAATAGGTGAAGAGTAATATTTGTAAGTGTCATATTTGTAAATAAAGGATACTTGTATTCCTCTGTAATAAAACACATTTTACAGTTCAAATCTTATTCAAGATAAGTGTAAGATATTATTTTACAAACTTATGCAATTTTTAGTGATATTTGTATCAGTTTCTAGCATTTGTTACCATGGAGTCATTTGTATTTATGCCTGACAGGTAGGGTTTCAGATGTTTACTCAGATGTCATTAAAATATATTGTAGGAATGGTCTACAACTATTGAACTAGAGGACATTGAAGGAGGTATGTGGAATACAAAAGATCAGTTCAGATTAATGTGAGAACATAGCTACATGTGCTTTTGTTTGTTTATTTGTTTACTTGCTTCCTTTGTTTTCTTTTTTGTTTTTTTTTTCTGTCTTTTGAGACAGGATTGCATGTATTCCATGCTACTCTCATACTCACTAAATAGTTAAGAATGACCTTCAACATCTGACCCTCTTTCAAGCCCATCCCTGTTGCTAGTACAGGTTGTATAATCTGCTTATGTGATACTGGGGGAATAAACTTAGCTCCTCATGTATTTAGTTAGGGATTGTACCAACTGAAATGCATCCTCAACTACATGTGTTAATGTTAAGTCTTATATGACCATAGAACTCTGCAGAAGCTGAAGCATATTTGCAGTATGCAATATTCTTATTTAGCTTTCTCCAGTATAAAATACTGCTCATAATTGTTTAGAGTAGCTGCGCTTAGATTTTTGTTATGTATTTTGATTTTTTAGCACTTTGTTTCTTGCTTATATCATTTGTATATCACTTAGAAATCTCTCCCACACATTCAAGAGGAAGTTTTCAGTATCTTTGTTGCTTCCAAATGATAAAGACTTCTGAGTCAAATCTGCAAATGGAATGGCCAAAAATAAAGGGAAGGCTGTTAAGGAAATGGAGGTGTGAGCATTTCTACTTCTAAGAAATTAGTTCTTGAAATCTGGCATGTGTTTTCCCACATGGCAAATGTAAATGGAATTTTTTTTTTAAGTTAAAGCCTAGAAGGATATCACACCATTCTTTTTTCAGTTGGTTGAAAATAAATTCCACTTGTTATCAGGAATAAATATGGTGTTTGAAGATCTTGAAACAGCAGTAATATACTGCAAATACATGATATGGTGTAAAATGTCCTGGTTCAAAGAATCTAAATACATTGTATTAGAGTATAATCAAATTATAAGCTGAAACAATGATATAATCTCTTACACGGTCTTGAGAACTTTGCTGTTATAACAAATTGATAATACCTATTTCTTATATGATGCACATGTAGGTATTTTGACAATCTCCATGGAGCCATCTTCCTTATAGCTTGGATGAAGAAACCATCTCTACCTTTTCAAACAATACTAATTACAGATGCTTAAATCATATTATTTTTATTATAGCTGGACTTGGTGTAGAGAGAACATTATGCTTTTTTCCTACTTGGTTTAATCTAGGTATAGAACACAGAAATACACACACACACGCACACACACACACACACACACACACTCTCTCTCTCTCTCTTACACACACACACCAATTATATGAATAAAATACTGAATAAACTAATAGTTGTATGGATGAAATAAATTTACATTTTCATGTTCATCATCCACATTTTGAATATTTGGTAGTAATTCATCAGTATTAGCCTGATGAAGTATGATTCTATGGCAATAAGAGGAAAGAAAAAATGTTCAACATCCTTAATCATCAGGGAAATGCAAATCAAAACAACACTGAGATTCCACCTCAAACCAGTCAGAATGGCTAAGATCAAAAATTCAGGTGACAGCAGATGCTGGCATGGATGTGGAGAAAGAGGAACACTCCTCCATTGCTGCTGGTATTGCAAGCTGGTACAACCACTCTGGAAGTCAGTCTGGCATTTTCTCAGAAAACTGGACATAGTACTACCGGAGGATCCTGCAATACCTCTCCTGGGCATATACCCAGAAGATGTTCCAACTGGTAAAAAGGACACATGCTCCACTATGTTCATAGCAGCCTTATTTATAATAGCCAGAAGCTGGATAGAACCCAGATGTCCCTCAACAGAGGAATGGATATAGAAAATGTGGAACATTTACACAATGGAGTACTATTCTGCTATTTAAAAAATGAATTTATGAAATTCTTGGGCAAATAGATGTATCTGGAAGATATCATCCTTAGTGAGGTAACCCAAATCACAAAAGAAGTCATTGGATATGCGCTCACTGAGAAGTGGATATTAGCCCAGAACCTTAGAAAACCCAAGATACAATTTGCAAAACACAAGAAAATCAAGAAGGAAGACCAAAATGTGGATACTTCATTCCTCCTTTGAATAGGAAACGAAATACCCATGAAAGGAGTTACAGAGACAAAGTTTAGAGCTAATACGAAAGGATGGACCATCCAGAGACTACCAGAACCGGGGATCCATCCCATAATCAGTCACTAAACACAGACACTACTGCATAGGACAGCAAGAGTTTGCTGAAGGGACCCTGATATAGCTATCTCGTATGAGGCTATGCCTGGCAAATACAGAAGTGGCTACTCACAGTCATCTATATGATGGAACACAGGGCCCACAATGGAAAAGCTAGAGATAGAACCCCAGGAGCTGAAGGGGTCTGCAGCCCTATAAGAGGAACAACAATATGAACTAATCAGAACCCCCAGAGTTCGGGTCTCTAGCTGCATATGTAGCAGAAGATGGCCTAGTCGGCCATCATGGGGAAGAGAGGCCCCTTGGTATTGCAAACTTTATATACCCCAATACATGGCAAAGCCAGGGCCAAGAAGTGGGAGTGGGTGGGCAGGGGAGCAGGGCAGGGGGAGGGAATTGGGAACTTTCAGGATAGCATTTGAAATGTAAATTAAGATAATATCTAATAAAAATGGAATAAAAAGAAAAGGAAATTTAAATGAGAAGTGACAGGTATGACTTGAAAACTTGTATTTGCCATTTAGAGCACATTCTGTAATTCTAACTGGATTTGCCTATAGATGCTATTTTTTTTCCTATTGTTTTCCTCTGTCCAGTACTGAAATAAAGTTGATTCTATCACCACTGAAATTAGCAGGGTTCAATGAATATTTGGAACAGTATATTTTAGTAATAAACGTGTGTTTCATCTAAAATTCTAAAGAGCAGCAGTGTGTATCATTTACTACTTCGTGCTTTGATTCATTGCTATTATTGAGGATTAGTACTTAAGCCAATGTTTCACATTGTGTTTAAAATTTTAAGAGTCTAAATTGGACAGTCTTATTATGTCAGTTAGATTATTCTCTACCAACCTGTTTGCTTTATTTTGCTGTTCATTTCTAGTTCTAATTCATTGTCTATAACATTTTGGCTTTAATTTTGCAAGGATTCAGTGTGAGAGATGCCTCAGAGATGGCTTAAAGCAGTGCTCTGAAATCATGAGGCACTCAGTTAAGATCCCATCACCCACCTAACAAACCAAGTGCCCCAACAAATGCCTATAACCATCAACAGTACGATTACTGGAGACTTTGAGCTTCTAGCTGCTAACAAGCCCGAGATTCATATAGAGATCCTGCCTCAAAAGGAAGAGNACCCTTTTCCTTTTCAGACTATCTGTACCCTGACATAAGCAGCATAATTAAACTCTAGCTATTGTCTAGAAAACTTTCTTAAGGAACAGAGACTTAACTCTGGATCTTCAATTTTAAAAGTCTGAGGCTCTAATGACTGAGCCATCTGGGCTGCAACCTGGAGCCGTTTTAAAACACAATGTAAGGCTATCAGTTGTTCCCAAAATTAAAAATCTTTTTTGGCTCACTAGAATTCCTTAAAATTTGTTAGGATGTAAAGCAAAAAACAAGCCTTTTAATCAATAATAACCCTTTAAAAATGAAGCAATCTAAGATTTAAAGTTCTTTAAATCTTAAATAACTCTCAACTCTAGATCTCATTAAGGATGGTTGTGAGCCACCATGTGGTTGCTGGGATTTGAACTCTGGACCTTTGGAAGAGCAGTTGGGTGCTCTTACGCGCTGAGCCATCTCACCAGCTCCTATTTTAACTGTCTCTGGATCCTCAGTCTTAGCTGCTGGGAGCTTGCCTTGGAGGCAAACTGCAGGGAAGGGTGAGGTAAGTCTTTAGAACAAAGAAACTCTCAGCAGGCCTGCCAGTCAATTTACAAATGTATATCCATGCACCTTTAGTTTTTAGAAGTTAACTTAAGTTTAACTTAGACCCTATTTTTTAAAAGACTACCATCTAGGATAAAAATCCCATAAAACATTGTATCACTTAGAAAAATTTCTGAGACCCTTTCTAGATTTGTTCATATCCCGTGCTTGAAACGACCTCAGCACAAATTAAACATTAGTAAAAATCTTGGTTGCCTAGCTCTCTGGGCAGCTTCTTGCCACGTGTTGCTGTAAAAGCCGCTCTAAGCCTGGAGAGAAATCTTAAAGTTAACCTTTTTAAAACCTTTGTACATCTTTGATTAAGCCCATTAATTGTAAGCCTTTATCTACGACTAAATCTCATAGCACGCATTTTACCTTTAAGACTGGTTAAGAATCTGACTGAATGAATCACGTGGTGAAACTTGTCTCGCCAATTCAAACCTTTTCTAGCCACAATTTTAAGATAAACACTGTCAATTCTTATACCCAATTGTAGCAAACAAACACTTAGTCTCTCATCTCCAGGGCTAAGAAACTAACAACCTATATTACGGCACCTTTCTCTAGGTAAGGTCCCAAAACCACGTGTGGCCCCACCAGGTCTTGGGCAAACCTGCCTGGCCCTTTTCGCCTTCTGTGAAGACTCATATTAAAATTAAGTCAGAGACAAAATGACACGTTTTTTGTAACTATTTTTCTTTTTTCAACACAGAACAAAACACCACACAAATAAGACATGAAACACAAAGTAGACAAACGATGCATCGTACATATAAAGAAAAAACTTCTCTGAGTTCCAGAGAAAAAACTAGGTGAGCCTAGGAATCTTCTTTTAAAATTCACTCTCTTCTCTCAGCCTGTTCTCGGGTCTAACTACCTTAAATTCCTTAAGAATTGCACAAGCAGCATTGTCACGGGCCAAGAAGCCACGTGTTTTTAAACTCCTGCCTCTTTTCCTTTAGGATTCTGCTGTAGCTGCTGTTCATTGAGATGGTAATTTCCTTCCTCAAAGCAGGCTGCTTCAACTTCTGAGTCTCCAGAGGGGCTAGATTCCTCTGACTCAGTATTATTGAACCTTCCTCTTCTTTCTGTTCTCTCCCAGGCATAAAAAAGGGAGGAAAAAGAAGAATTTCGAAAAAATAAAAAGGAGAAGAAAGACAAGAGAGGGTCCCATAAAAAAGGGAGGAAAAAGAAGAATTCGTACGAAGATAGAGAAACTCGAGAATAGACGAGACATTCTGGTATATGGTCTAATGTCCCCTGTCTTGTCTTAACCGTTGGGAGAGCAAGCACTGTGACTATTATGATGAAAACCTTCACTATGCTGCTCAACTCGGGATACAGGTCATATAAATCAAAACCAAATATACCTCTCAAAGCCATCTTCTTTTTATCGCAGTTCTGAACTCTGAATTTTCGCTCTTTTCCTATGTCGGCGATGGTCAATTTTCCTTCCCGGGTTTCAGCACCAGTTATGAAACGCCGCTGTGAGAAACTCCCACTTTCCCGCCCTACCTAGGAGAGAGAAAATGGGGGCCAGAGTCCTCCTGCAAATAATCTTTTATTGATCCATATGAAGAAGCGTGGAAAAAGAGAGCGCGAGAGTGGGAGAGCGTCCCCAGAAATATCCACGTTCACATATACGTCAGCGTGACGTGTGTCGTCTTGGATTGGTTGCTACTCTCATATGCCCCGGGCCTGGGCGGTGACAAATGGTTGTCAAGGCGCAGCCGCATTTGAACTTGTATGCGTCTCTAGGCAACCGGTGTCGACGCGCGGACTCGGGAGCCGCTGTGGGCGGTAACTTACGTGATTACGTCACCACGCCTGCATACTGAGTTGTTTATGTTTTCAGGCGACCGGTTCCTAGGTAACCCGTGCCGGGCAGCCAGAGCGTGCGCGTGCGGCTTCTTACAACCAAATATTTGAATATTCGCACTTATATATTTAATGTTTATCAGTGAAAAAGCTTTATGATATGTACTTTGTAGGCTCAATGTTACTGTCCAGAAAAAGTTACTCAGAATAAATTTTTTTTAATTTTTATGACATTTTCCATTGGGCATTTATATTGCATTTCTTCTCTGAGTTGGTTTCTGGCAAGTCTGTATCTCCTAGGGTACTGTGTCACCTTACTTTAATCTGTACTATTTCCTTTATTGAACAGTTGAAATTAGAATCTTAGATGGGTGCAACACCTGACCCACACCTTTGAGAATGTTTATAAATCAGTATTTTATTCCTTCCTCTTTTGCAGCCACATTTGTGCGTTTGGACATTTTGGTCTCTGCTTAGTTCTAGGAGGTTTCTTTTTTATTATAAAAATATGGCTTTATAGTTATTGGTGAAGTATAACATCAGTTGATATTTCTGACGTATTTTACTCTTTCCCTCTCTTTCTCTCTCTGTCTCTCTCTCTCTCTGAGAGAGAGAGACAGAGAGTGTGTGTGTGTGTGTGTGTGTGTGTGTGTGTTTGTGTGTATGTGTATGTATGTAGGTAGTTTCACAGTATCCGCATATGACTTCAGGTGCCCTGAAAGACCAGAAGGCACTATATCCCCTGGAGGTTGAATTACCAGCAGTTGTGATTCATCACTCATGGGTGACAGGAACCAGTTTGGGTATTCTATAAGGAAGTATTCGTGCTTATCTGCTGAGCCATTTTTCCAGCCCCTCTTAGGAATTTTAATTTTTTGTTACATTTTTTAAGCTCATATTTTTTTTTGAAAATTAGAAGTTTTGCTTTACTAAAGCATATCTTTCTTCCTTCATGTTATCATTGCAGGTATGTCAAAAATTCACATCAGAATTTACCTCTCTGTTGTCTCAGAAGTTGTCTCCTCTGTGTTCTGTGACATCATTAGTTTTCTCTTCTGTCTTCTCTTTATAGTGCCTTAAAAGTTAACCTATCAAATCCCTTGAAGTTTTTCTATCTTACTGTATAAATTTTATCTTCATATTTTTCTAAAGAAATCTTTACCTGTATATTATATTCTTGCTTTGAAAAGTCCAGTTTTTCTATTGTTGAGGATAGGCATTAGCTTTTATGTTTGTTTGTTTCCTTCTGTTTCTGAATTATCTGCAAATTATCCTTCATGTGTCTTTTATTTGAAATTATTGGTGTCTTTCTCTTGTCGTCATTCTTTAATAAGTTGTTGCTATTTATCTGCGCATGATCAACTAAGAAGGCCATATTAAAAGCTAATAGTTGTTCTGATATTGCAGAGTAAATTTGCATTTTAATGAGTAGTTACCATGTATTGGCTAGATTTGTGTCAACTTTACACAGCTGGAGTTATCACAGAGAAATGAGGTTCAGCTGAGGAAATGCCTCCATGAGATCCACATGTAAGGCATTTTCTCAATTAGGGATCAAGGCAGAAGGGCCCCTTGTGGGTGGGAGCATGCCTGGGCTGGTAGTCTTGGGTTCTATAAGAGAGCAGGCTGAGCAAGCCAGGGGAAGCAAGCCAGTAAGAAACATCCCTCCATGACCTCTGCATCAGCTCCTGCTTCCTGAACTACTTGAGTTCCAGTCCTGATATCCTTTGGTGATAAACAGCAACATGAAAATGTAAGCTAAATAAACCCTTTCCTCCGCAACTGCTTCTAGGTCATGATGTTTGTGCCAGAATAGAAACCCTGACTAAGACAGACCACATTCCTACCTCTTAACCTATGAAATATTCTTTGGCATCTCAAATCCATCCCAGTTCCACAGTTTCTTTAAGGAAGTTTCTGAGTACTGTTGCTTGACAGATTAGGGGAGTAGAGGGCAAATTTGTTAGATTGCAATACAAGTAGTAGGAGTAGACAAGGACAATTTATACTCCCATATTCCATACCTACAACTCTGTGCCAACTCTGATTCTATCCTGACACCATTTTTTCTTCAACAGCAATATTTGTATGTTTGAGTTCACAGAAGAGCATTTTGGTATATTTACAGAATAAACCACAAGTGATTGTTTAAAATTTGAAGATGCTGGGTAAAGAAGAGGAGAGCCCAGTGCTCAGATCACCCTATACAGACAAAGAGCACACAGTCTTCTAGAATCCTCCAGAGTGTGTGTTTCAACAACTGAACATTACAAAAATTCTGAAACATAGTTGGTTAATTTCTACTTTCATTCCATTCACATACACTGTATATTTCACATTCTTCCAGTCTATTAAATAGGTTAGTATTCTTCTAATAAATTTAACTTCTAACTATTAACATGTTCATTTTCAAACAAACATTTCTTACAAAATCAAATATTACTCATAATTATTTTACCAACCCATAACTTTTCATAATCTCTTATTTAAGCTTTTAGTAACTTAGAGAATGATTACAAAATGAGATGACCTTAGGCGGAACCCCTGTTTAGGAATAACACACCCTCAACTGTGAAGTGAACACATAAGCAGAAAACAGTGACATTGTTGCACTAAGAAAGTTTATAATATAATGTCTTGCCACAAAGCTACATATCAAGCAATGCTTTGAATACTATTGTTTCAATCCTGTATTTGGCTTTCCTGAAGTCAGGGAGGAAAGTATGACCACATGAAGCAGTTCTTAGGATTATACTTTCCTGTTTCCCCAACATGCAAAGTAAAATAATAAACACATATAATACTAAAAGTAATAAAATGGTTAAGGGAATAGAGATGTGAAATGAGGAGGAGGTGGAGGAAGAAGAGGAGGAGGAGGAGGTAAAGAGAGGGTGAATAGGGAGAGATTAGTCAAACAGGAAGAGGAACAGCTGGAGGAGGAAAGGAGGGAGGAGAAATAATGCATATCTTCTGTTCAATGCTTTAGGTATATTGTCCTTTGTTGCCAGAAATGACAGATAGAATAATATGTGTACAAAGATAAAGGTTAGTTATTCATGTTAGCTCCTTTTGTTAGTGCTAAATGATGCATTATCTTCTTTGAGAACACAGATAACAAATCAACCTGTAAAAGATAAAGACAGAGAGAACTATAGCATTGAGAATGGGAGGAAGAAACGAGGCCTTATTCATAACTGAGGAATAATTGGCAGTTGATAGGTGTTTGGAGAGGGATAACCATTCTTTGGATGCCTGTACATTGGAAGATTGCCCATGCTCTACTGTATGGCTCCCTACTCATGGATGCATGGAAGACACTGAATGGGTTTGGTAAATTACAAAATAAAAGAAGAGGACAAAGAACCAGGGAAGGAAATTAATCTGGGAGGTGGCTTTTGGAAGAATTTAGGAAGAATTGAAGAAGGGAATGGGGCTTATATGAATATATATAATTAGATATTTTCTTCATTTACACTTCAAATGCTATCCCAAAAGTCCCCTATACCCTCTCCCATCCCCTGCCCTGCTCCCCTACCCATTCACTCCCACATCTTGGCCCTGGCATTTCCCTGTACTGGGCATATAATGTTTGCAAGTCCAAGGGACCTCTCTTCCCAATGATGGCCAACTAGGCCATCTTCTGCTACATAATCAGCTAGAGACATGAGCTCTGGGGGTACTAGTTAGTTCATATTATTCTTCCACCTATAGGGTTGGAGGCCCCTTCAGCTCCTTGGGTACTTTCTCTAGCTCCTCCATTGGGAACCATGTGTTCCATCTAATAGGTGACTGTGAGCATATACTTCTGTGTTTGTCAGGCACTGGCATAGCCTCACACGAGACAGCTATATCAGGGCCCTTTCAGCAAAATCTTGCTGGCCTATGCAATAGTGTCTGCACTTGGTGGCTGATTATGGGATGGATCACCTGCTGCAGCAGTCACTGGTTGGTCCATCCTTTTTGTCTCAGCTCCTTACTTGATCTCTGTAACTCCTTCAATGTGTGCTTTGTTCCTAATTCTTTTTTTTTTTTTAAAGATTTATTTTATTTATTATACATAAGTACACTGTAGCTGTCTTCAGACACTCCAGAAGAGGGAGCCAGATCGGATGGTTGTGAGCCACCATGTGGTTGCTGGGATTTGAACTTATCACCTTCGGAAGAGCAGTCGGGTGCTCTTACCCCCTGAGCCATCTCACCAGCCCCTGTTCCTAATTCTAAGAAGAGGAGAAGTGTCCACACTTTGGTCTTCATTCCTTTTGAGTTTCAGGTGTTTTGCAAATTGTATCTTGGGTAATCTAAATTTCTGGGCTAATATCCACTTATCAGTGAGTACATGTTATGTGAGTTCTTTTGTGATTGGGTTACATCACTCAGGATGATATCGCCAAGATCCATCCATTTGACTAGGAATTTCATGAATTCATTGTTTTTAATAACTGAGTAGTACTCCATTGTGTAAATGTTCCACATTTTCTGTATCCATTCCTCTGTTGAGGGACATCTGGGTTCTTTTGAGCATCTGGCTATTAAAAATAAGGCTGAAAAAAAAAAAAAAAGATTAAAAAAAGAGCCGGGCGTGGTGGCGCACGCCTTTAATCCCAGCACTCGGGAGGCAGAGGCAGGCGGATTTCTGAGTTCGAGGCCGGCCTGGTCTACAAAGTGAGTTCCAGGACAGCCAGGGCTATACAGAGAAACCCTGTCTCGAAAAACCAAAAAAAAAAAAAAAAAAATAAGGCTGCTATGAACATAGTGGAGCATGTGTCCTTTTTACCAGTTGGAACATCTTCTGGATATATGCCCAGGAGAGGTATTGGGGGTTCCTCCAGTAATACTATGTCCAATTTTTTGAGGAACCACCAGACTGATTTCCAGAGTGGTTGTACAAGCTTGCAATCCCACCAACAATGGAGGAGTGTTCCTCGTTCTCCACATCCATGCCATTATCTGCTGTCACCTGAATTTTTGATCTTAGCCATTTTGACTGGTGTGAGGTCGAATCTCAAAGATTTTTTGATTTGCATTTACCTGATGATTAAGGATGTTGAACATTTTTTCAGGTGCTTCTCAGCCATTCAGTATTTCTCAATTAAGAATTCTTTGTTTAGCTCTGTGCTGTATTTTTTAATGGGGTTATTTGATTATATGGTGTCCACCTTCTTGAGTTCTTTATATATATTGGATATTAGTCCCCTATCAGATTTAGGATTGGTAAAAATCTTTTCCCAATCTGTTGGTGGCCTTTTTGTCTTATTGACAGTATCTTTTGCCTTACAGAAGCTTTGCAACATTATGAGGTTCCATTTGTCAATTCTTGATCTTACAGCACAAGCCATTGCTGTTCTATTTAGGAATTTTCCACAGTGCCCTTACATTTGAGGCTTTCCCCCACTTTCTCCTCAATAAGTTTCAGTGTCTCTGATTTTATGTGGAGTTCCTTTAACCACTCAGACTTAGTACAAGGAGATAAGAATGGATCAATTTCCATTTTTCTACATGATAGCTGCCAGTTGTGCCAGCACCATTTGTTGAAAAGGCTGTCTTTTTTCCACTGGATAGTTTTAGCTCCCTTGTCAAAGATCAGGTGACTCTAGGTGTGTGGATTCATTTCTGGGTCTTCAATCCTATTCCATTGATCTACCTGTCTGTCGCTGTACCAGTACCATGCAGTTTTTATTTCAATTGCTCTGTAGTACAGCTTGAGGTCAGGCATGGTGATTCCACCAAAGGTTCTTTTAAACAACTCTTCTCTTAAACGATAGGATCCAAAAAATAATAAGGTCTACTTGAACGTTTAATGGGAAAGATTGAGACACTTCTTAACTCAACCTTAAAACTACCCCTAACGTAACTTAGACATCTAACGAAATCCGTTCTATCGGTAAAAATGATATAACTAGGTCGGTTAGTTACTCGTACCCTCTAGAAAGGTAGAAGTGAGATCTTCTTCAATTTCTTTCTTCAGAGACTTGAAGTTCTTATCACACAGATCTTTCACGTCCTTAGTTAGAGTCACACCAAGGTATTTTATATTGTTTATGACTATTGTGAAGGGTGTTGTTTCCCTAATTTCTTTCTCAGCCCATTTATCCTTTGTATAGACAAAAGCTATTGATTTGTTTGAGTTAATTTTATATCCAGCTACTTCAGTGAAGCTGTTTATAAGGTTTAGGAGTTCTCTGGTGGCGTTTTTAGAGTCACTTTTATATACTATCATATCATCTGCAAATAGCGATAACTTGAGTTCTTCCTTTCCAATTTGTATCCCCTTCACCTCCTTTTGTTGTCGAATAGCTCTGGCTAGGACTTCAAGTACTATATTGAATAGGTAGGGAGAAAGTGGGCAGCCTTGTCTGGTCCCTGATTTTAGTGGGATTGCTTCCAGCTTCTCTCCATTTAGTTTGATGTTGGCCACTGGTTTGCTGTAGATTGCTTTTATCATGTTTAGGTAAGGGCCTTGGATTCCTGATTTTTCCAAGACCTTTATCATGAATGGGTGTTGGATTTTGTCAAATGCTTTCTCAGCATCTAAGGAGATGATCATGTGGTTTTTACCTTTGAGTTTGTTTATATAGTGTATTATGTTGATGGATTTCCGTATATTATACCATCCCTGCATTCCTGGGATGAAGCCTACTTGGTCATGATGGATGATCGTTTTGATGTGTTCTTGGATTCGGTTGGCGAGAATTTTGTTGAGTATTTTTGCATCGATATTCATGAGGGAAATTGGTCTGAAGTTCTCTATCTTTGTTGTGTCTTTATGTGGTTTAGGTATCAGAGTAATTGTGGCTTCATAGAATGAATTGTGTAGTGTACCTTCAGATTCTATTTTGTTGAATACTTTGAGAAGAACTGGAACTAGGTCTTCTTTGAAGGTCTGATAGACCTCTGCACTAAACCCATCTGGTCCTGGGCTTTTCTTTTCTAATTGATGCTAACTAGTATTTCTACTTCTATGAGTTCCCATTTGCTCTTCCTGCTCTGGCAGGCCTGGGATAATTCTTCCTATCATCTTTGGTATCCATTTATTTTACTTTCTATGGAGTCATTCCAATAATAGTTATTTGCTACTATTTTTAGTTAAAAGTAATTTTCTTCCCATTATTTTAAAAATTTAAAGTTGAGCCTTCAACTTATAATACATCCTGACCAGTTTTCTTGGTCTATCCCCAGGAAATTTTTTCATCTATCCCCATCTCCTCTCCCTCCCTATCTTCCTCCTTCTCTCTCCAGATAAAAATAGGTCTCTAAGAGACAGTATCCAAACAAGATGAAACAAGATACAATAATATAAAACAGAAACCCTCACAGTGAGGCTGGATAAGACATTAGGAGGATTCGAGTTTTAAGAGCAGACAGAAGAGTTAAAGACACAAGTGCTTCCATATTTAGGAATTCCACAAAAACATCCACAAAACCACCAAGCTAAGAGGCACACCATGTAAACACAGGACCTATTTTTGACCTCTGTATGCCTCATGCTTGCTGCTTCAGTCCTTCTGAGCCCGTGTGAGCCCTACTTATTTGACCGACTGAACCATGTTCTCCTAGTGTTCTCCATTCCTCCATCCCTTCTGACTCCTGCAATCTTTCTGCTCCTTCCTCTTTCCCTCTCCCTCTCTCTCACCTTCCCCTCCCCCTCTCCCTCTCCTTCTGTCTCTCTCTTCCCTCTCCCTCTCCCCCACTCTGTCTTCTTTTCTCTCCACATAATATTTGATTGTGGTGTCTGCACCTGTTGCCATCTATTTCTGGAGAAAACCTCTCTGATTCACAAAGCAAAGATCATATTTGTCCTTTGGTGTCTGGGTTACCTCACTCAGGATAATCTTTTCTAATACCATCCATTTGCCTGCAAATTTCCCAATGTCATGTTTTAAATAGCTGAGTACTACTTTTGCATAAAACTATCTCTTCTAAGGCTTATTATTAAAATAATCATATAAAATTAAGATGAAAATGATCATGAGATATTCTTTAAAACAGTATTTTAAATTTAGATATGTACAAATAAAGCAAATTATAATAAGGTGTTTTGTATGGAAAATGGAATATTAAACAGTAATCAATAATTCAGGGAAGGGTTAGTAGTTAAAAATTAGAGGTCAAGTATATATACAATATCACATATATAAAATAGTTGATTGATACAAACATATGCTTCTACATTTTCTCTTTAAAGCTATCTGTATGCTACATTTTATTCGCCAAAACTTAGTATGTTTTATAATAAGAGAACTTTTCAGAGGTAGAGACAGTTTCTGGTAAGAAACATATGAAAGCAGTGTCTCTATATGGGTGAGAGAAGGTAGTTAACCATGGCATTAGAATTATTTATGTAGAATTCTTCTTAATTATCACGAGAGTATATTTATTGCTTATATCATTAAGAAAATTGCATGTTATAAATTTTATATGGTTAATATAACATTTAGTGTTTACTACCTTGATTCAAATATTTTTATTTGAGTCCTTTTATTTCTAGGACATGTTTAGTGCATCATAATAATATTGGCAGCCAGGTTCAGTACAAATAACTTGTCCGTGAAGGATCATTTATTTTGACTTTAAAAGGAGACTTCCTCTGAATATCAACTATTCTATTAATTAAATGAATTAGATCCTCTGAGGTCTGGAGAAAGGCCCAAAATAGAAAGCAATGATTATATTAATCTTATGTTTAGAATGATTCATAAGACAAGCCATGAATATCAAATATATCATTTCTACACATCTCAAACTATATATAATAGACAGGATCAAGGGCATGCATGAGCAACTCAAAGGATGGGAGGCTTTCTGGAAGTACAATCAAGTACTGAATAACACTTTTTGGACAAAGTTCAATATTAGAGGACAGATTCTTCATAGTACTTTTGAAGATGACCACATATTCATGGAGTAATACCCAACTTTCTCTTCCTTCTTCACCTGTTCCCTCAAACATAAATCATCACCTCTGAAGCATTACTCATATTTAAAGCCAAAATCCTTTCATATTATATCACTAAACCATTGACATTTTATACAGTTTAAGCTTATGATTTTACCTGACCCTTTCTTTATGAATTTACATTCTCAGTGACTTTAGAATTAATGAGCAATTATCCAAATTAACATTTTAAAAGAAATACTAGAAAACACCTGTGGACACAACTAACTTTCAATCTTCCTCATACCTCCATTCTGATTCTTATGTGTACCTAAGGAGAAATGACATCCTCACTTCTAGCTCACCAGTGTTCATTTTTCAATGTTTCGTCTAGATTTTACTCTTTCTTGATTCTAAAACCAGAATTGACTGAATACTCTTGGTCTATTTTATAACTCAGACATTTTCAGTAATTTTCAGACTTCACAGTTTTCCTTAGTTCTGCTCGCTCGCTTTCTTTCTTTCTTTCTTTCTTTCTTTCTTTCTTTCTTTCTTTCTTTCTTTCTTTCTTCTTTCTTTCTTTTTTCTTTTTTTTTCTTTTCTTTTCTTTCTTTTTTTTGTACAATAATTCTTTGTGCTCAATTGGAAACCTGCTGCTCTCTCATATGTATCCCCACTCTATTATATTTCTTTCCTAGAGAAAAAATTCTAGATATATTTGTCTTGATTATTGCAGTTCTAAATCAATTCACTTTTTGTGATGGGGACAGAATCAAAATTACAAAGTCTTGGGATCTCATGCATGTTCAACAAGTCCTCCATCATTTGTGAAATTTGTCCTTAAATTGTGATATAAAGGTAACTTCATAATCATCATCATCATCATCATCATCATCATCATCATCATCATTGTTATCTAGTACACAAGGTATTGGGTTTGATTGTTACTTTATTGTTGTATTATATTGTTGGGAACAAAAAAAGGGGGGAGCCTGGGGGAGGTGGGGGAAGGGGAGGATATGGCCCATGTCCAGCCAGAGTTCCTGTGCTCTGAGCAGGCAGATGCAGGCGTGGGAGGGCAGTGGAACACTTTCCACTCAGCCCCGGATGGGCATCCAAGCCTCTGACCCAGTAGGTGTGTGTGGAAGGGGGGTAGACAAGGGGCAGCCCCTGAACTGAGGCCATTGGGTTATGGGAAAGAGGGATAAGGGAAGATTTTCCCAACATTATATTATGGGACACTGGTTTTGTTTTGTTTTTTTGTTTGTTTGTTTGTTTGTTTGTTTGTTTTTTGACACACTCTGTCCTCCCAGATCTAACTTTCCATCTTTTATTGGTCCTCTTCCTTCCCTCAAAAGAATGCCCTATTTTCAGGTTTAATATATTTTATTCTCTTCTTTACTTCATTATTTGAAATCATCTTAGACAAATCATTAACCTCCTCACTCTCTTCCTTCTCTTCCTTATTCTTTGTCTTCATTTTTTTCTATTTCACCACAAAAACACAGAGAGACACACAGAGAGAACAACCATGTAATAATAGTAATAATAATAATAATAATAATAATAATAATAATAATAATAATTACTATTATTATGTAAACAATGATAAATAGTACATTTTTAGACATTTACTTCTAGATTCTTACAGATTGTTGTTAAGTTTTTCTTTGTTTTTTTGTTTTGTTTTGTTTTGTTTTTAGTTTTTTGAGACAGGGTTTCTCTGTATAGCTCTGGCTGTCCTGGAACTCACTTTGTAGACCAGGCTGGCCTGGAACTCAGAAATCCACCTGCCTCTGCCTCCCGAGTGTTGGGATTAAAGGCATGCGCCACCACTCCCAGCTGATGTTAAGTCTTGAAGTTTAATATTCCTTAATAACAACAAGTGACTTAAATATTCTCCTTTTTATCTTCACCATCTCATATGGTTATTTTTACTGGCTAGACAGATTCTAGGTGAGAGAACTGGAAACTTAAGTGCTTAAATTTTTTTTATTAGATATTTTATTCATTTACATTTCAAATGCTATCCCAAAAGTCCCCTATACCCTCCCCACACGCCCCTGCCCTGCTCCCCTGCCCACCCACTCCCACTTCTTGGCCCTGGCCTTCCCCTCTACTGGGGCATATAAAATTTGCAAGACCAAGTGGCCTCTCTTCCCAATGATGGCCGACTAGGCCATCTTCTGCTACATAGCTAGAGAAAATACCCAAAGAACTTAAGTACTTTTCAATCAAGTATCTGTCACATCTTCTTTACCCTCATCTTATCTAATTTATTCTTCTGTAATAAGTAAGATAGTCACGGGCTGGTGAGATGGCTCAGCGGGTAAGAGCACCCGACTGCTCTTTCGAAGGTGATAAGTTCAAATCCCAGCATCCACATGGTGGCTCACAACCATCCGTAACGAGATTTGGCACCCTCTTCTGGAGTGTCTGAAGACAGCTACAGTGTACTTACATATAATAAATAAAATAAATCTTAAAAAAAAAAACACATTTAAGTAAGATAGTCGCATAGCTAGATGATAGATACCAGATAAATGACAGCTGATAAATAAATTGTGAATGCAATTTTATATACAGATAATATGCATTACCATATGTATGCATTTTATTTTTATTGTGTTGTCTTTTTTCCCAAGATAATATGGGAATTGTGTAGACTTACATATATGCCCACACATTGATGAGTCAAGCTATTCTTCCAGACTTTATAAACTTGCTTCAATAAGTTAACATGATGCAAAAGAATAAAGTGAGCTGGAGTATGCTGTGGCATTAAGTCTACTGGCAGAGTACCTAGAGTATGTGTGAAGAGAGCGGGTGGACCTATGTCTAGTAATGGATGATGTCTCTTTGTTTCAAAAAGATGATATATTTAGTATTAATAGCCATCCTTTAGGGCTAGGCCTGGAAAAAAATTGATATAACTACATAGGCTGTTTTTGTTGTTGTTGTTTGGTTTTCTGTTTTGGTTTGTTTGTTTGTTTGTTTGTTTGTTTTTACATATGCATAACTATGAAATGGAAGATTTCAGGTGAGAGAAAAGAAAGGGCTATGAGCAATCATTAGTACTCACATATACAGGGTGGTACAATGATGTAGAAGAAACATGTACATTTGTAGTGGCCTTATGCATACCAGAGACAATGGTTAGGTTAGATTATGTTTACTGATAACTGTCAATCCAAGTCAAATTGGGCACGTGTGACTAATGGCAAAGTGCACTTGTTCATAAGCACAGTGCTATGGAAACTACTTCACGTAGTCCAAGGTGGGATCTGAGCGAGCATTTTTCACATCTTCAAGGTGTGATAAGATGCAAGTACAAACGTAGTTGTATTGACTCACAGTGAGATTTGGGAACCCGAGGCCACTTATAGCACTATTGAAAAGATTATGTTGTGCACTTGGGTAAGGAATTTACCATCGAATATGAGCTGGCAATCCAAACTATAATAAGGAAGGGAATAATAGCTTATAAATGTGCAGCTATCAATGGCATGTCAGTGGGACCATCAGTTACAGTATATGTGTGGGTAGCTGTGTAATGAATGTTGGATACCCTTAAGAAGAAGCCATGGAAATGCCTATTCTTCACTAATGAAGAGAGAGATTTGGTAAGGGAACATGTGCAGAAATGAGAGAAGTCATAATGCATACATGCCAACAATGTTATGGAAAGCATTACTAAAGATATTGAAGGTACCACAAAAGCGTAAGAAATTTTAGAAACTTTTACCCAATAAAATTCCCACTTCAGCTAAAATAAACAATCACTTGGGTAAAATATATTACAAAAAGACTTTAAAAGGCATAGAAAGCTTAAACAGACTTTGGTCAACTAAAGAAGTTAAACTTGAAATTAAATACAACAAAGTTATTTTTAAGTCCAAATGAGTTATATGGTGAAGGCTTTTAGTCTGAGACAAACTCTTTGAGAATATTGGATGACATAAAAAGTGTAAAGATGATTAAGTTTTTAATCCGGGGTTAATTTATTATTAAAAAATGAGTTTATTAAGGGAAAATTAAATTGTATGACTATATTTCTTATGACCTGGAAAGCATATTATTTCAGAAAAAACATAATAATAACTTGAAAAATTATCTTTATGTTTTGTCATAAGAATCAAATCTTATTTAACCTTCAATATGATGTGGGCCTGAGTACCAGAGGCTTTCCATGGAGATCTGTGGCCCTGTCTGGTTTGAGAGTTCCAGGGAAGGGAAGTGAGTGCTAGCAGGGAGGGGAAGTCACTTCTGCTGTTTCTGCTGCTGCAGTTGGCTCCATCTCCATCTTTGCAGTGCCTTCCAGGTTATGCAGTTACTCCACGCATTGTCCTTGTGCACTGAGCCAAGTCCAACTAGAGGCCCACTAGCCAGTGAGGAGCAGAGCAGAGCTTCAAGGGGAGCTTTGGGAGAGCAGACCTCTTCCCAAGTGTTACAGCTCTTTGGACAGAAGGCTCTGCAAAGGAGCAGTTCCTGCACGTCTTTTATTCCCTGGGTAGGATTTATATACAATTTTGGGGGGGTGATTCAGGGTTTGACAGCAGGTATTTCTCACCGGCTTGGACTGAGAGCTTGGAGAAACCTTATTTGCTTGTGGGAGGGCTTGATGCAGCTACTATGTGATTGATGCCTTATACCTCTCTGCAGGGGGGCTGTGGGAGGCTATAGTTACATGATAGGACCCAGGTGCCCAGGAGACATGGCCAAACTCCTTCCTTTCCATGCAAGTGGAAATCACTGCCTACCAAGCCTCCAGGGTTCCAGACCTTTGCTCCACGGGGGACCAGCCTCTCTGTGCACAGCCTACCACCCCCCACTATATTACTAAAATATGTGTGAAAAAGGATGTTAGTCTGAAGAAACACAGATTATAATCATACACATAAAAAACCCCACTTCTCAGTGACAATTTCTGTGAAGAAGTATGAATTCAACCTTAACAATAATATGCACATCATCTCTCTGGTAAACAAATTTAACACTAAGTAGGTAATGATTTCATTATGAAATTGTGAATACTGCAAGGTCATAAGCTTTCCACACTTTCCAACAATCTTCTGAAGGTGAAATAACAAAACTCACAGAGAAATAAATGTGTAAAAATTAAAAAGCAGAGGTCAATGTGTTCATAATAATATACAGAGCAAAAAATCAAGCAGTATTATGAAGGAACTTTACAAGGACACAAATTGTAAAATACAGACTGTAAAATTTTTTGCATATGATATTGAAATACAGTAAAAAATTAAAAATTCATTGGCTTCAATGACAATTGAGTATGAAAGTCAGTTTTAGTAAAATACCCATAATTTTTATATATTGAAAATGCTTTGCTTTGAAGAAAATCTAGAAATATTGATATCTTTTTTTTCTCCTTTTTTTGTCTCACGCTTTCTTCTTCCCAGAATCCTCTGTCCTCTAGACAATTTTTTATTGCATATTTTATTTATTTACTTTTTTATCCGCATTCCCAGTTTCCCCTCCAGAAACCTTCTATCACATCTCCCCCTCCCTGTTTCTATGAGGGTGCTCCCCTACCCACCCACCCACTCCTGCCTCTGGCCCTGGCATTCCCCTACACTGGGGCATCTATTGAGCTTTCACAGGACCAAGGGCCTCTCCTCCCTTTGATACCCAACAAGGCCATCTTTTTCTACACATGTGGCTTGAGCCATGAGTCCCTCCATGTGTTGGTGGCTTAGTCCCTGAGAGCTCTGGAGGACTGATTGGTTGATATTGTTGTTCTTCCAATGGGGTTGCAAACTCTTTCAACTCCTACAGTCCTTTCTCTAACACCTCCATTGGGGATCCCACGCTCATTCCAATGGTTAGATATATTTAAGTTCTCCGATATATTCCCTTATATATTCAGTGTAATTGAATTACAATCATAGAATGTTATGGATGATTAAGTGTATTGACTTAAAATTTCTAAGAAACATACAATTAAACTCAACACAAATTAATTTGAGATTGAACAAAGATAAAAAGTTTATAATGCACAATTCAAGTATATTAAAAATTGGAATCAAGTCTGAAATTTGTAAAAGAACTGAACATTTAGAAATGAATATATCCTTGATTGATTTTCAACAAATGCAACATGAAAATATAGTGGTTAAAAGACAATAGTTCAAAAGGAGACATAAAGGCATCTACATATTTTAAAAATGATATTTATGCTTCTCCAAAAACTATGCAAGGTTATCATGAAAAATAACATACACAGAGATTGTTAAATTTAAAAAGTTATCTTTGCAAAATAAGTTATTGGAGTAAATCATTAAAGCAATATACATATATAAGAAATATATAATAGAATTAACTATGAAATTCAAATTGTCCTGATTTTTGTCATAATTTTCTCCTGCTTAAAAGCTACTTTTCAAAGGTTGGAAGGCAAGTCATATTTCATAAGGAAATATTCAAAATGTAAATACAAAATGGAGTTTTATAATAATGTAAACACTTTGGAGAGAAATATTAGTAATTGTTTCCTTTTTATTAAAGTATTCCTAAATATTCAACAGTGAGCAGATAAATGAATTTAAGTGAACTTTGCAAAAGAAGACTATTACTTACAAAGCTTAGAAAATGGAAAATTTTTAGTGGTCAGAAAGAATTTCATACATAGGAAACTATCATTATTATGTTCATTGATAAAATCAATGTATTACTTCTCCATAATAATAAAAATCCATATTAAGATAAATATTTTGAGTGAAAATCCAAAAAAGAGGGTTAGAAGACAATGAATAAAATGAAAAAAAATAATTTATATTCATAATAAATAGTCTGGAACAGTTTCAGAGTACTGATGAGGAAGAACAAAGAGTAAACTGACAACACAAAACATTTTGTTCTTCAAAATAACTCCATATTTAGTTGCAATGATAAAATATATTTCTAGAAACTAGTCTTCATTAGTAAAGTACATGTATTTGCTTGTATGTAAATCTCACCTTGACTAAACACAAAGGCAAAATTGTAAGAGCTGATAATCAGTGTCATTTGAAGAATTATTAGGCTGATTCTAAAAAAGAGAACATGGTCTTCTGATGATTGCTTTCAAGGGTCGCTTGTTATGGCCCTGTTACCAGACATCTAATTAGCTTGGGATGTGACCTATACAAAATTGCATCCTTGCTTTGTTCCTAATTTCATCTTTTCAATAAGAGAAAATGACTTTGACTTTGCAAAAAATGACAAATAATTTGGTAGTTAGGAATGTACCAATTTGAAAGCCAATGTTAATTTCATTGAAGCCAAATACAGTTGAGAAACAGATAACACAATCCCATGTATTTAAATACCAAATGTTTAAAAAGTGTAGGTAAGTAAGAAAAACTTCAAGAAAGCTTCAAAATTCATCATACTATACCATGCACTCCCCCAATTAACTATCTTTCCAGTAGTAATGCCCTGTTGATTTTATTTTACCTTTAGCTACAATATTACCATTTAGTCATTTGTCTTATAAAAAGCATCCTTAGAACACAACTTGGGTGCATTTGTTCACTTTTGTAATGTGTACAATAAGTCAGCAACTTTGGGCGATTTATTGCATAAGAGTAGAAATAATACTGATTTATTTTTTATATGCAGGACCTTCACAAACTTGAGATATATCATGAAGGTTGTACCAAAATGTGCATGGCATTTTAGAATTTCAGTATCTGAAACTCAGTTTAAATGTAGGCTTTCATTTTGTGGTTTATCATGACAAATTATGATACTTGCAGCTTCTATGCATAATACTCCTCTTTATGCTTAGACAGTTACAGTTAATTTCTAACTGCTGTTTTTCTGCCTACATTATGAGCTATTATTTTAGTCTGCAATAAAATAGAAGGATAATATTTAACATAAAGACAAGATGATAAAAGAATCCTGATTATGCAGTTTTTGGGAAAGTGTTTACAAAAAACAATAATGCATATTCTCTATTTTTGTGTATGTGGTATGAACCATGGCTGAATTGTACAAGTTGTTTGGTTTGCTACCAGTGATTGTTCCCATCTCAAGACATTTATTTATCTGGAAAGCCCTAAGATTATGTTTTGACATTTGTTAATTTTTATTAATGGCATAGCATCATATTATCTATGTAAAATACCTTCTTATCTTTCTCACAATGGTTATTAATATACAATATTGCCTGTGAATTTATTTATTGTCTGTATCATTTAAATTTGCTTTGAGTAATATCTGTGTCATCTTTACTTCTTATCGCTTCTTAGTTGAATTTTCTTTTTCTCCTCTTTACCTCCCTTCGTTCTGTGACAGAGCGAGTTACATGTTATCTATTTTATCTTCTTATTTTATCCCTAAATTTAGGATATTTTTGAGACAATCTGAAAGGAAATTATGTTTTCAAAACAGTGTTTACCATTATATAGGAAAATGTAATATAAATTCTTAAAATAAGTAACATACTCATTTTAAGATACAGGTGTGTACTGTTAAAAGTTTAAAGTGCTCCACATAAAATAAAAGAATTTTATAAGAGAGTACATACACATCCAATGGGACTGACATTACCAGATTTCAATTCAAAATACAGGTCTACAGTTTTACTTAATATTTCAGTGAAATTTGAAGCATTTGAGTGACAGGTTTTGTAGCAATTGATCAGAGAATTCATTTGAATTTAAATTTTATTTAGCAACTGGCTCATGTTGATTATGCATCGTGAAGCCCTATGAAAACAAACAAACAAACAAACAAACAGCTGGCACAATACAAAAGCAAAAAGATTTTTTAAAATAGGAGATAAGTCAAACACATTTTCCACTCCAATTTAAGTCAATATTATAGCCATTCAACATTTTAGGAAGATAATATGAAGTAAATAAATTTTATAATACTGCATTTTAGTTCAAATTGTTTTCAATTAAAATGTAAAAATGCAGTTTTTAAATGAATTGCATGCTAAGGGGAATCAATAAATACTTCAACAGCATGGCATTTATTAATGTAAATAAAAGCTTGAAATTACTACATAATTAAATTTACTTGAGGGAAATTGAACATATATAAGTAGAGGGTAATCTACAAAACTCATTTTGAGCAATTTTATATACTATATTCTATTTGGCCAAAGCACAGTTGATGCATCACTTGAATGAAAGCACATAATTGTTAGTATTTGAAACAACTTGGGAAACAAGAAATAGAAAAAAAAAAAACCTTGAAGGTTTCCTATCAAGGAATATATTTGGTTTACTTAGTTCAGTAGATAGATAGATAGATAGATAGATAGATAGATAGATAGATAGATAGATAGATAGATAATTTCTTAGAAAATTACTCTTAACAGTTGTTTTTATATTTAATTTTCTTTTATTAGAATTCCCAAAATGACATAGACTATTGTGGAAATATTCCTCCATATTACCTATTAGTCTTATAAAAATGTAAAATTGTATCAACATACAGGTATATTTTAGTCTACTTATGAATATTGGAAATAGTCATTGACATAATTTTCTGAATATGTCCATTTATTGACTCACATTTGTCACTAAGAAGACTTTCATGCACTAGCATTTACATCTCATTTATGGATTTACACATGCTTAGAACTACTCTCTCTATATAGATATATCTTTCTACAACACTTTCAAACTATTTCGCCATGCCCCAGCAACCTTTCTGTGAGACAGTTAACTTATCCAAATTTGTTTTTTTGTCATTTTTTATAATGGTTTTATTCTTCTCTCATATATTACATCTCTACCATGGTTTCCCCTTCCTCCCCGCCCCTGATCAAGTCTTCTCCCTGCTTCCCCTTTCTTTGCACCACTCCCTTACCTCAGAAAAGTGTAGGTCTGCTAGGGACAGCCATCAAACTCTGAATAAGCTACAATAACACTAGGCACATACCATCATGCCAGGCCGGGAAAGGTAAGTCAGTAGAGGAAAAAGTTTCCTACAAGTAGGAAAAAAGCTCAGGGACACCCTTCTCTCCCACAGGTAGGTTCCCCGAAGAACACCAATTTCCTTAGCTACAACACTAATATAGAAGAAATAAGTCAGACCCCAACAGGTTTCCTGATTTCTCAAGTTGTTATGAGTCCTGGTCAGTTGATTCTTTGGGCTATACTTTTGTAATATTTGGGTGTGGTCCTCTGCAGATCCTCCCATCAGTTGCTGGATGAATTCCATCTGTTCTCTTTGATAATGATTCTGCTAGGCTCCTTTTTACACATGTTTAGTTTTATATGTATACACTGACACCACTGACTTTTATGTTTTTCATTCATAATGAAACGACTATTTTTTTTATTTTATGATTATTTTTTTTTCTGCCTGCAAGATGTGCTGGGGCAATGGTGACACAGAACTTGTGGGAATATCTAACCCAAGCTTGGTTTAATATTATGCACGTTCCACAAGGGGGAATCCATGTACTACACTATCTGAATGATATGAGTTAGAGACTGGATAATCGTGAGGCCTAGGGTAAAGCAAAAACCCAAATCAACCCCAACTCCAATCCCCAAACGAAACGAAATCCAAACTCAACCTACTCCCAAACCCAAAACAAGAAAGTATCTGCTAAAAGCGACTGCTCTCCTCAAATTGGTGCCTTTTCTAGTAGTTATCAGAGAAGCTTTTTTTTTTTTTTTTCCTAGAAGGAGATGGAAGTGATTGCAAAGACACACAGCCAGACATAATTCAGAGAGAGGGGTCTCTAAATTGGGTGCCTTCAACAGGGCCTTCCCCTGGGAGATTGGGGGAGGTCTGGAGTCAGAGGGGATGGAGGGCGCCAGGAGAAGATGGCCCATGGAATCAACAAAATGGGGCTCATTTGGGTTTACAGAGCATGATACAGCAATCAGTAGGCTTCCATGGGCCTCCACCAGGTCCTCTGTGTGTTTCAGATGTTATCTCGGTGTTTTTGTGGGACTCCTAACAGACGGAGCAGATGCATCTCTGACTCTTTTACTCCTATTAGATTGTCTTGTCCAGCATCAACGTTAAGGTTTTTTTGTTTTTGTTTTTGTTTTTTTAATTAATGAATTAAATTTTTATTAGATATTTTATTTACATTTCAAATTTTATCCCATTCCCTCATTTCCCCTCTGAAACCCCCCTATCCCATTCCCCCTCTCCTTGATCACTAACCCACCCATTCCCCCTTCTCTCTCCTGGCATGCCCCTACACTGGGGCCCTTCACAAGACGAAGAGCCTCTCTTCTCATTGATGTCCCACAAGGCCATCCTCTGCTACATATCCAGTTGCAGTCATGAGTACTCTTTGTTTGGTGGTTCAGTCTCTAGGATCTCTGGGGGTACTGGTTGGTTCATGCTGTTGTTCCCCCTATGGAGCTGCAAACCCCTTCATCTCCTTGGGTCCTTTCTTTAACTCCTCTATTGGGGACCCCATGCTCAGTCCAATGGTTGGCTGCAAACATCCACTTCTGTATTTGTCAGGTTCAAATACTGGACGGGAATTCAACAGACACCAAATAACAATTTTAAGAGAATTCATTTTTTCTGCAGTTTTGGGTCTTTCAATGTAGGAAGGCAGTGTATGATTCTTAATTAATTTTGGTTTTGATTTATTGCATCTTCCTTGTGCAGTTTTCAGAATAGAGATGTCATGTATGTGCTTTGTCAGATTTATTGCATGTGGATTTACACATTTACTTAAAAATATCTATCATATTCACTTATTTTGATCTGTGTGAGTGTTTTACCTGGATTTATTTATGGACACAACATGGCTAATGTTGAAGAAGGCAGAGGAGAGTTTTGGATCTTTGAGAGCTGATGTTACATATGGCTGAGAATAGACCTTTGATTCTCTCCAAGGGCAGCGATTGCTTTGAACTTGCTAAACCACCTCTTCAGCTTCTAGTGTCTTTTACTGCAACGTCTTGATTCATTAGCTTTCATTTTCATTGACCTGGGTCCAAATTTTACTCTTTTATTCTTATTTCTTAATTAATCATTTTCTTTTCCTGCTTTCTTTACTATTTGTAAAGTAAGTTTGATGCAACTCTCAATCTTGTTTCAGAAAAACATGCTCTACTCTTTGGCTTCTTCCAATATTGCCTTTATCTTTGAGTTTTTTGCAATTCACACAGCATATACCAAGACACATTGTTGGACATTTACCATTTTCATTATTTTATGAACTTTTTTCACCTGTTATATAATGTGTGCTAATGTGTTTAGGAAGTTCAGTGGTTACTTACCACTGTAGACCATTTGTGATCATTTTCTTTCTCACTTCTGGACGTTTTCAACTTACATGTATCGCATCCAGTGTCCTCTAGCTGTCTTAACATATTCTATTCAAATTTATTTGTTACTTTCTTGTGATTGTTTTTCAGTTTGGGAAGTTTCTTAAAATGTCTTCACTCACTCTGGGCCCCTCTTCTGGCAATCTTACAATGCTATTAAGGTGTTTTCCATATTAGAGTATTTTTTTATTCCAACATTTCCTTTTAATACTCTTCTGAAGTTTTCCATTTTCTGAGTCTATTACACATTGAGTCTTGTATGATATCCGATATACATCTTAGAGTACTAAAGACTACAGTTTTTAAAACACTGACCTTCTGACTGAAAAGTTTCTACTCATCTGAATCCATTTCTGTTGGAAGCTTTGCCTCTTTTGGTTTTGTTGTTGTTGTTTTTGTCTTTTCACAGTCCTGCCATTTTTATGGATACTAACCATAGTATTCAAATAATAAGGACTTGTTTGTATAGGGCTGTGGTGTGAAGTGGCAGGTTTCTTTTATTTCTGCTATGGTTTTCTGTGGTGTTCTTAATTTTGTCTTTCTTCCTAATGTTTGTTTATCCTAGATAATACTGCTTACTGGTGTAGGAGGTTTGAGTTCTGTCTTTGATGAGCCACAGATAAGCACAATCCCTTCTGAAGTAGATGTGCAGTGGAGAGTGGAGGGAAGTGTTCTGGAGTCTTATGATTTTTGTTTAGCCATCGTCCTAGCACCATGTCATCATGATGCTTCATATCATCCTCTCCTCCATAGACAGGAGCAGAAGTTACTGAAAATGAGTCACTTTCTTCTCCTGGGTATCAAGAACAGACCACTTAGGATTTAAGTCTGGTACATCCTACGTGGGTTAGAATCTGGGAAAATAGTTTCACTGAAACATAAGCTTTTATTGGGGGGAAACACTGCTCTCTGCTTATTTCAAAATGAATACTTTTATTCCTTGATGGAATTTTTCTTTGATTTTTTTTTTGAGAACCTTGTAGATCTTGTGGAGTAAAAGTCTCAAAAGCATGGGATCCCCCTTAAGGCAGTACACCCTCCCCTGGAGTTTTAACTCTGAAGCTCTTCAGCACTAAGCCTCCAGCAATTTTTCAATCACAGCTTGTAAGCTCCGACTGATGCTGGCTCCAGATGCAGGCTTCTGCTCTGAGGAAGCTGTGATTTTCTGTATTTTCTCATCTCTCTAATTTTTCAGGGTGATCGGTCATCCAGTGATACCAAGTCTCTAATGGCTACAAGAAAATTTGTGGTTTGCTTCTATTGAGCTCTTTTTCTGAGTGTAGGTGTTGAAATGAAGACTGTTAAGTCCATTAACTATCAGACTAGACATTAAGCCACATTCTGAAATAGTAAAGTTATTCTTTTAACAAAAATGTTTCTGATCATAAACTTTTTAAATAAAATGTGTTGAAGACAAAAATCTACAGAAGTAAAAATGTTCCCCATAATTTTATCACATTTACCAAAATACAGCTTCCTTTTCTGTATCCTTAATTTTTTTTCTTTTAACAATAACTAAAGCTTTGAAGATGAGGCTGAATAACTTTACATTCTCTCATGTGGCTATCATAAAATTTCTTCAACAAAACATCTATTTATACTCTTTATATTATTCATTTTTTAACTGTTAAACTTGATTCACAATTAATAGACTCACAAATATATTGGGAGTCTAATTATTTCCATGTAATAAGTTTCCAATAAAACAGGTCTCTGTCTTAAAATGAACTTTTAAAAAGATATTTATTTTTCCCTTAATTTCTAGTATGCTATTTATTGATTATCATTTTGAGGAGAAGAGTTAATTGTGACTGATTGAAAATCTCAAACTAGTTAAAAAATATTGGAAGATATTCAATGAAGCCAAATGTACTAAAGTAACAGATGGTAATTTGCCTGCCATTTCTTTCCACTATTCCTTATTTAATATTAACATACCTAAACACTTGAGTATGTGTGTTTATGTGTGTATACATTCATGTATGTGCATTTCTTAATTTACCTAAAGAAACATATCACATGCAAGCTACCTTCCATTACTATCATAATAAATAAATAAATGAGAATGTATTATTTTAATTGTTTATCTTTTTTTCCTTCTGTCTCACTTATGATCTGCAATTCCAAATGAGGAAATACCTTAAGAACTGATACCATACATTATTCAATCTACTTGAGCATAAATTGAGTTTCTATCATAGCCAATTGCAATCTCGTTAGTATTGCAAGCATAGAATTTAGATATTTGAGTGGTAGATTAGTTGAGTAGTAGAAGACTTTTAAAAAATATTTCTGGTTGTGTCTTTTTGTGTGATGGAGTCTCCTCTCCACCAAACGTTAAACTTACCCACCAAAAACTGTAGCTAATGTAGTTTTAGATAGAAATTCATGCCTGAGAATATCAAAACACAAGGAAAACCTCAAAGATAAAAACAACAGAATCCTCAATGGGACATTACAGTGACTGAAAATTTTCTTTAAAGAGTACTAGAAAGAGTCAACTATATAGATGGCCTCAGTGGATTTATGGCGCAGTCTTATGGGAAACAGTTTCAATTCTCCTATAAGACATTCCACTGTTATTTCCTATAGACACCCATTTGCAGTTGTGTTCAAAGAGTTAGCTTACTGCAGAGATGAGAATGCAGAATGGTTAGAAAGTATTTAATGAGATCAGATGAAAGGGAAGGCATATATTGGGTCATGAAAGTTTATTTGCCTTCTACTCATCCTAACCTTTGCAAATTAATTTCTTTTTAACCAAACATATTTTGTTCTTTAAAATGTGGTCTTCTTATACTCACACTGGCCAATTATGAGAGCTGAGCCTTGAGTCTAGTGTGCAGGAATACGTGCCATACTATAGGTAAGTTGAAAAGTAAATATGACATTTATATATATGAATGAACCTACAGGTATCACTGGATTCAGACAATGCAAGTGATCAATTGTTTTAATGTGGAAGGTAAGTTGTGGATGATCAGTTCCTGCCTTTGCTTACTACTACTATTACTTAAAATGCCTGTTGTAGCTAATTCTCACCAAAAATGTGTATCAATTATGGATTAAAATCCTAATATGATTTATCTGATTGACCCTGAGATGGTAAGAACACAAATAATGAAACTCTGAATATCAAAAGTCTAATTGCATATCATTTGGATCCTTGAATGGCAGGTGAAGTCCTCTGTCTCTGAAATAACATGCTCAGGACTTGCACATAACCTCGAAGATGCATTTATTTAATAGACACTGTCTTCCCCTATCGCACAAGCTGGAAATATCCTCAAACAACTTAGATGCCCATAGAGGAAGGCTGTAATCCACCTAACTTGTGATTCCATCACTGTATTTGTAAAGTATCTTGGTTTATTATTTTCTATGTTCCATTACTATCTCTTTAAGAAATTGTTATTATATGAGAACAAGGTATTTAAGGGGAACCTGAAACTGTTCCCTAACCAGAGTCATTCATATTTTGCTTCAGAATTAACTTTTATTTCCTGGAGGTGAGAGTTTGTTATTTTACTACACCATGTGTTATTTTTATCAAAATGCAATTACTTCTATGAAAAGAGGCTTGCAAAGGCTGACACATTATATCCTGTTTTACAAGGATGAACTAGGCTGAGGACAACATATGAAGAGAAACTTGGCAACAACTACTTTTGTGGGGCCTGGATTTCAGCCCAGTCTGTCCTTGAAACTTCTCGATGTGGTTCTCTTAAATTTGAATAAAAATTTACTGAGTCTAGAAAACTTAAAACTACTAGAAAAGTACTGTGTCAACTTGATGTTGAGTTACTATAAAATGTTAATGATGCTGACCCATTACATCACTTCTAAAAAACAGTGCAAAATGGAAAAAAAAAAGCACAACAAAATGACATTTTACTTAGCGTTCATTTTTATCTCATTTACTTTTATGGCATTTCTTAAAACTGTCTAAAGTTTATAGACCAATTAAACTATGTTCCAAGTCAGGGGAAACACACACACACACACACACACAAACATGCACACACACACAATCTAATAATATTTTCAGAGGGAAGCCTCACTTTCCTATGGTTTATTCATTTCAAGAGTTTTAGTTCTATAAACTATGTAGTTCCTGCTATAATGACTCTTGTCAGCATAATGGTAATTTATTTCCTTTTGTACAACAGAGAATGATAGAGCATGATTCTCAGATTAACCAACAATGAATTTTACTGTAAATTAAAGGATCCTCCACTATTGCTCTTTGTTTGAATGGTTACTTATTTTGTGGCACAAATGAATCCTGAATGGCATTGAATGAAACATACCAACATTAATCTGATCTTTAAAAGATAACATAGCACTATTGAAGAAACCTAATCAAATATTTAACTGGTAGAAAGTGATTTTGTCCTCTATTATGTTTGCATAAATCTTGTGATATTCTTTTTTAAAATTATTCTTTAATCTGATTTTTTTTACAGTCCAGTCTTTATCTCCATCCTTATATGCTCTTAGACTGTTTCTTATCCCATTCCTCCTCTCTCTACATCTCCAAGAGGATGTCTCCACCCTACCAATCCCCACCCCACCAGACATGCCCACTACCTGGGACCTCAAGTCTCTTGAGGATTAGGTGCATCTACTTTCACTGAGTCCAGACTAGGCAGTCCTCTGCTGTATATGTGTTAGGGACCTCATATTACCAGTTTATGCTGCCTGGTTGGTGGCTCACTGCCAGAGAGACCTCAGGGGTCCAGATTAGTTGACACTGTTGGTCTTCCTATGGAGTCGCCCTCCTTCTGAGCTTCTTCCATCTTTTCCATAATTCAAACACAGTTTCACCAGCTTCTGTCCAATAGTTAGATGCAATTATCTGCATTTGACTCTTTCAACTGCTTGTTGGGCCTTTTGGAGGACAGTTATGCTAGCTTCTATTTCTATAGTTTCAAGACTTGGAGCCTCCACTTGAGCTGGATCCCAATTTGGGCCTGTCACTGAACCTTCTTTCCCTCAGTCTCTTCTCCATTTTTGTCCCATTTGTCTCCATTTAGTTCTTTCAGACAGGAACAATTCTGGGTCTGTACATGCTGTAGAGGATGTGGAGAAACAGGAACACTCCTCCATTGCTGGAGGGATTGCAAACTGGTACAACCACTTTGGAAATTAATCCAGGGTTTCCTCGGAAAAAAATGGACATAGATGTACCTGAAGACCCAGCTATATCACTCGGGCATATTCCCAAAAGATGCCCCAAAATGCCAGAGGAAAAAGTGTTTCACTATGTTCATAGCAGCCTTCTTTGTGATAGCGATAGCAGAAACAGTCCAGATGTCCCCCAACAAAAGAATGGCTACAGAAATGTAGCTCATTTACCCAGTGGAATAGTATTCAGCTATTAAGAATGAGGACATCTTGAAATTTAAAGGCAAGTGGATGGAACTAGAAAATATCCTGAGTGAGGTAACTCAGATCCAAAAGGACATGCATGGTATGTACTCACTAATAAGTGAATGTTAGTCAAAAAAGTACAGAATTCCCAGGATAAAATCAATCCACAGGAGTCAAGAAGGTTAACAAGCTGATGGATCCAAGTAAGTATGTCTCAAACTCACTTGGGAGAAAGAAGAAAGCAATGGGGTGGGGGTTGGGGAGTGAGGGAGGGATCTGGGTGAGAAAGGGCATAAGGAGGGGAAAAGAGGAACATGATTAGGTATTGGGGGTCAGGACTGAAGCCCTGAGGGCCAGCAGAAAGAAGAAAACCCAACCTGGGAGGTAGGAGAACCCTCATGAATGTACCAGAGACCTGGGAGGTGAGAGACACTCAGAACTAAAGGGAAGGACCTTAGATGAAGTGCACTACAGTGGGGAAAGGGAACTTGTAGAGTCCACCTCTGGTAGAAAGACAGGACATAAAACGGAGAGATGGGGTTGCCACCCCACAGTCAAAAAGTCTGACCCAGATATTATTCAGTGCATTGAAGAATATAAATATTGTTCCAATATCCAGTAAGAAGTATAGGCCAAAAAGATATGGGGAGATGGTTCAATAGCTAAGAGTATTAGCTCTTCTTCCAGAGTACTTGGTTCGGTTCACCAGAACCATAAATCAGCTCAAAACATTTATAACTTGACTTCCACTTTGATGGATTCTATTTGTCAACTTTTGACTTCTGAATGACCGGGCACATAAGTGACACACCCACACACAGCTCTTGCAAAGATATAGGCAAGACAGCCACACAGAAGATAATAGCACAATATAAACATAAGCTCAAATCTGATCAGTGTGTATGCTATGGTATCTATGAGAAATAAGAAGAAATATTTTTAGTCACTTTCACCAAAATATGCAGCAGAACTATACAATTTATAATTAAAAGTACACATGCATTACAGAAAGTGACACTTTAAGGTTAAACTCTGACACATAATATATACTTTTATTGAAAAATCAACATTTAGAATTTTAAACACTACTAATATCACTTGAAAATATAGTTTTTAAATATTATTTTTATATTTATTTGCATGTGTTAGTGTATGTGTGAGAGGGAGAGACATGAGAGAGAGAGAGAGAGAGAGAGAGAGAGAGAGAGAGAGAGAGAGAGAGATTTTGCATATAAATATCTGTAGAATCCAGAAAAGGGCAATAGATGCCCTGGTACTAGAGTAACAGTTGGTGGTAAGGCACTCATTTTGAATGCTGGGAACTAAACCTATTTTGTAAAACCACTAAATTCTCTTAATGTAGAGAGGGGTGAAGAGACTAGTAAAGGTATTCTAAATATTTTCTGTTTGCTACACAATATATACCAATGTTTTAACTTCCTTTGTTCCCCATTTGAAATATATTTCATTTAAATTCATCTTTTGCCTTTTGAACTTTAATTTCAAGAACACGACAAAATGATGCTAATGTCTCCTTTTTTCTTTACAAACAGATCTATCCTCTCTTCTGCTTAAAACACTGGAGGTTTTCCATCTACAGATGTATTTTTTAATGGTTCTAAGGACCAAATCCAGGGCTTTGTGCACACAAAATAAATCCTTCACTAGTGAGCAGTGAGCTACATCTCCATCCCCTCTACCACTATTTTTGGTAATAATTTCCTTTGTTTGTTTGTTTGTTTGTTTGTTTGTTTGTTTGTTTTTTGATACAGGGTTTCTCTGTATAGCCCTGGCTCTCCTGGAGCTCACTTTGCAGACCAGGCTGGCCTCGAACTCAGAATCAGAAATCTGCCTGCCTCTGCCTTCCGAGTGCTGAGATTAAAGGCATCTGCCACTACTCCCAGCTGGTAGTAATTTCTTTTATTTTTTTTTTCTGACTTGCACATGAATCTTTGTGATCTATAGCTACTATAAATCAAATAGAGGTATTTTATGACAGGGACCATTGTGCAAAAGTGCCAGTTTCCTCTATTTTCTTTCGTTGATTTTGTTCATGAATTCTATGCTCCTATACTGTATTTATATAAGAAATGTACCACTCATGACAGAGACATTTGAGATTTTCTTCTGTTTTGAGAACTACCAAAAAAAAAAACAAAACAAAAAAAAACTATCATATATTGCTGCTGACACTTCAAAGCTGCTAACAGAACCACTTCAAAGCCAGATGTCTATGTTCACTCGGCATTTTCTATTCTCAAGATAGGTTATTTACATCATTGTGAAATATCTCTTGTAGAATTTCCAGTTATTCTGTAGAGAGGTTAAAGTGAGATTCTGTATTCTATTTGTCATTTAGTGGATGGAACTCAGTGTAGAAAATCTTGCTGCTCTTTTTAAAATTCCTTAAGGAGATTTTACAAATCAGGTTTATTTAGACTTATTTTGGGTCCATGGTTTCAGCTACATATGTAGCAGAGGATAGTCTTATCTGGCATCAATGGGAGGGGAGGTCCTTTTTCCTGTGGAAGCTAGATGCCCTTGTTAGGGGGATTCTAGAGGGTTGAGGCAGGAATGGGTGGGTGGGTGAAGAAGCACCCTCTTAGAGGCAAATGGAAGAGAGGGTGGGATAAGCATTTGCAGAGGGAGACCATCAAGGAGAACAACATTTAAAATGTAAATAAATAAAATAACCAATAAAGAAGATTTATTTTGTATTCAAATTAAGCTTCAATTTGGACAGGGGAGCAGGGGGAGGGTATTGGGGACTTTCTGGATAGCAATTGAAATGTCAATGAAGAAAATATCTAATAAAAAAATTGAAAAAAGTAGAGGTTGATTTTTGAAAGATTTGAAAACTCATGTGGGTTATTCTTTTCAAAGTTGCCGTAGCAATTTTCACAGATTGAATTACTCAAACTGAAATTTGTTTTTCACACTGCATAGTCTAATGACAAAAGGTCAATTGTCAGCAGGTGTAATTCATACTAATTGTTTCTCTATGGACTACAAGAGCCAACTTTCTACAGTGTCCTCATGTGAACTTTCCTATGTCCATCTGCAACTGTGGTGTTTGCTAATCTTATAAGTTTATACTTTGATGATCATATTTTGCCATAGGTTCTCTTTTAAAGGCCTTATGTCAAATAGATGTGTAGCTGATATTATATTGAAACCACATAACACTGGGGGAAGGAAGTTCTTAACACTATAACTGCAAAAGAACTATTGTGTTAAGCTACAATTTTCTATTGCTCAGATTATCAATTTTAAAGACCATGTGCTATGCAACACAATACAGGCAATAATACTTCATATGAAGAAACATATCTTGTATATAAAGAAAATTAGATATATACTCCTTTATCAAGCTTTCAAATATGCTTGTTTATCTCTTAGTGTATTTAATGTTGCTGAATATATAGTATTGCAACATGTAAAGTTACTGCAATATATTTTTTTCACAACTATATTTCTTAAACATTATATTTTTCTTCTATTTACCTTAGTTTTGTTTGGAATATTGAGTGTGTACACATATATGTGTTAATGTGAAACTTCAGTACTAAGAATGGGTTACATCTAATTAAGTTGTTGGTCAAAATTATCCCATGGAAACCCTCAAAAATTCTGAGCTGGAGCAAAGACTGTATTTTGTTCTCAACAACATGAAGGCAAGGCCCCACTGCCAAACATTACACCTGCAAAACCTCATTGAAATATGAGAAGTCAACTTCTTGCTTACCTAAAGCCATCACACTGACTGGCTAGTGATTTTGTTACAGAAAGGTACTATGGGTGCTACCAAAGGGGAATTATTATATTTCATAAAACTTTTATGGATATATTTTCTTTGATAATTAATTATAGATTATTGTTTTTACATTTAAAAGTGAAGATCCACAGTTTAAAATCAAGGCTCTCTTCCTCTATAAATTTCAAATTCACTCTCGCAGATTCTTTATCTCATAACCCAATTTAAGAATAACAACGTTATTGAATCATGGGGAAAGAATTCATAAACTTATGATTTTGCTATATGTGCATAATTTCATTAAAAATTCAATTCTGTTATAAGCCACATTTTTTCAAGCAGTCTTTAACCTATATATAAAGGAAAAATAGAGGATTTGTTCACACCACTAATGCAGTTTCTGTAGTAGCTCTGGGATATGGATTGTAACACTGTTGAAAAGCCATAGACTATTTTATCATTTTTACCACCTTTTGCTCCTGTCTTTACATCATATTTCTAAATAAATAGGTAACTAAAGAATAAATACAAAATGCATAAATTACATGAGGTTGTAAATAATAATAAAAAGACACATGTTTTTAAGTTTAAGGATATTTAAGCATTAAGTTTGAATTGAAAATAACTTAAACTGTCTTTTTTTTATAATACAAAATCTCACTACATAGAACAGGCTGGCCTGGAACTGCTGACCATCATGCCTTGTTCTTCCCAGTGATAGTTTTCAGAGACAAGGCACTACATGGTCCTAAGATGGTTTGTAATGTAAATTTGCCTATCCATTTCCTTATGTTTCAAATGAAATATTTCATATTTGAGGCTTTGTGTGAGAGAGAGAAAAGCATTTCCAGTACATTTAGATCAGGTACCTAAGTACCACTTCTGGCCACTCTCCATATAGTGTGTGCTTGAGGTTTGTTGATGTTATTTGGAGAAATGTCAATGGTGCTTGTGGATGCAGTTGGCAAGCCATTATCTCTCTAAATTTTGGTGATAATGCAGTAAATAAAAATTAGCACTTGTTCATGGCAGAAGCCTAGACAGTGGCTCTCCAGAGGGAGATAAGAAATTCCTATGAAACCTCTGTGGAGTGAGAACAACGGGGCACCTGCTGCTCGGCGCTGTCATGGCAACCTCTCTCCCATAACATACTCAATATGTTGAAAAGCAGGAATTTGTCATGGAAGAGTGTAATATCCCAGAGGGTATGTGAAAAGCTAGCTGCCTGTCAGTTTTAATCCATGAGCTTCTTAATTCTGCGTTAAAAATTAAATTTTGATTTATTATTTTGAAAACTCCAGTTTGAGAAAATATTAGCCTAATCACAGAAACAAAGGCTTCCTGTTCCACTGTGGAAACCCTTCCAACATTTCTGCTGTTGTTTTCGACAATAAGGCTAAGATTTTATTCCTATATTTTGAGGAAATTTTTCATAATATATATCTAAATTTAATATTTTTAATCTTTATTATATATTATATATTTAGATAATATATCTAAAATATTACTATTATAGTTAAAACTTTTTACATGCATCTATCCATCAAAATATGCTGCCATATGTATAATCTAGCAGAATATGGTACTTTGGCTGCATTGAAGCATCTTAATATTAAATTAGAATTGTGCACTTTGAAGATGACATCTTCTTGGCAGCTTTTTAGTCTCCTTACTAAGCTACCTATAAAGATGTCAATGGAACCAAACTCACAATGGAATTCCAAACTAAGATGAAGGAAAAAGAAAAGAACCCTGAAACAGGGCCGTAAGTAACTTTCATTAATTTAACACTGATTAAATAGATTTTGAATGAGCAGTCCGGGAACCAGCACTCCATGCATATTCCTGGAAGACAAACCTAACTTCCTAAGGGACAGTGGGTGGATAGGGCAGATCCAGTGAAGGACTAGGACAAGGTCTGATGCCAGGGCAGGGCACCAGGCTAGGGTATACCTGTTCATCCTGGTTCATGGGCAATCTACCCAATGATTCAGTAATCTAATAATGTTTATTAAATTACAAACTATTTTAGGTATTAAACACTTATACTTCTGTATTCCTGTCCTTTCTAGTGCTCTGATAAGGCATCAAGACTACTGAGGTTCAGCCTCTGCATGTGTAGGGTCCTGAGAAAGGCAGACATAGGAGTGGCACTAATTCAATAATGACTCAGAGTTAGTAGTGTTTGTAAACTGTCAGTTCAAGTGGTTTCTCTTTGCCCAGGGGTTCTTATCATTCTTCCACTTCTTTCTTCCTTCTTCTACTCATTCTTTAGCCTTCTCCCTCTCCCCTCTCATCATTCCTTTGTCTTCTCTGGTCCAGATAGCCTGAACCCAGTCTTTTATTTACTAATACTACATCATCAAGGCATTGATCATTATTAATAATATTAATAATATTAGAAGTCCTTAAATTTACATAAGCTCTAAGAGTTCTGGATTCTTAATTCTAATCACTGCTTCCTTAAACCAGAAACTAATCACAAAGCAAAAGCTCATTTCCTTATAGTTTTTAACTAGCCTGTTCTTCACAAGTCGCTGGACACAACTATTATGGTTTCCTAGTATAGCAGACAGCATTATTTGGAAATATTTTCATGTAAGAACAGAAAGGTGACAGATTATTAAGATTAAAATGGTTTCCTACAAATTTTTAAAATTTATATTAGTAAGTGGGCATTGCCCCTTTTTATTCCTGCAAGTACCAAGGAGAATGAAGTATTGACTTTTTTATGCTTATATATCACCTTTTAATTCACTAATCTTGGTTTCCTCATCATAACAATTCATAGCCTCACATACTCTCCTAATACTATTTGTTTCTAGATCGCATACAAGCCTTTCTCCTATAAAATAAAACCATCTATAATTTGCCTGGTTTTTCATAGATCCCTACTTTTCCTATCCATACTTTCTCTTCTTGAGATCACATTAATTATCTTTGATGTCTCCAATTTCACTCTAGCTTTTAATGTAAAAATAATGGAAACAGTGTGTACCTGAATCTCTTCATAGTTTCAAATCCAATGCTAAATATGGCAGTAAACTATTTCTACAACGGACCATGTAGGCTTTTATGGCTTTTGTGTTTATGTTGTCTAAATAATGTTCCTTGTCCTCCACAGCGTCATGACCACCTCCATTCTTCATTGCTGAGAACCACATCTGTTTCATTTATTATGGAGTGATTAGCTCTGAGTAAGGGAGGAAGTATATTCATCCAATATAGAGATTGAAACTAAGGTAGAAGAGACAGCAGATCAGCATCAGGGCAATAACATCCATCAACACGCACACAGGGATCAATGGTCTGGCAATAGTCCAGGGGCAGGAACTTCATCCCACATTCCCTAAAGCACCCATGCCAGACCCGGCACATGACCAAGGCAACTCCTAAGAGAAAGAGAGTGTAATTGGGCTTAGGATTCCAGAGGTTTAAAGTCTGTGATGGCTGAGTTAATGGATAGTGACAGGTGGCTGGAGCAGAAGATAAGAGCTCATGTTTTGATTCACAAGCAGGAGACAGAAAGCACACTTGGAATGGTGCAAGTCCATTGAATCCCCAAAGCTGACTCCCAGTTTCAGACCTCCTCCAATAAGCCTACACATCCTAATCATTCACAAGCTATTGCACCAACTGAGGACCCAGTATTTGAATGTATAAGCCTATGGGTGCCATTATCATTGAAACCACCGTAGCATTGTTAAACAAATCACCTTTTAAGAGCTTTGCTTGGTTGGGAAAAAATTGAACAGAGTAGAAAAAAATTTTTCTACCATACATTCCAGAGCATATCTCTTATAAATAATATGATGTATGTAGCCTGAAAGCAATAAATTTACTCTTTGCAGAACATTGTATGGTTTACAGATTTCTATACATTGTTAAATATAAAGATGATCATGTTTTAATACTATGGAAAACACCATAAGAACATTGTTCTCTACTGAGTTTATAGGGAGCTAAAATTCCAACTGATTTCTCAAGATTCCTTTTAAATTTAATTTGGGAGTTTACTCTGCTTGATCTGCTGCCAGGAATATAGTAGAAGGCATTCAAATAGCCAGTTGATTCTGATGCTAGGAAAGTCTCTAAAATTCCCTTCAACTCTTCTACCTAATGATTCTTTAAGGAAGTTAAGAGAGAGAAAGAAAACATGTTCTCTTGGTTACTGAATCAATTTGGTCAAGTATTTGTTTTCAAGATACCACTTTGCAGGCTTCCATAGCTATAGACACTTCTTAAATTTTAAAACAAGAATAACATGTAAAGTTTATTCAATATATTCACTTTTGAGAACCCCCTGAAATTGATTAGAAAAGTTAGTTTATTGCTTAAGGTCAATCAACAGTGTGAACTAGAATTAAGCCACCTAATCCAGTCACTGTGGCTACTCAGCCAGTTAGGGCAAAGAGGCCACCAGTTGTACTAGGTACAACTTAGTTTTGATCTTTAAACAGGTTGTAAAAGAAAAATGTCCTCCTGTAGCTAAATCTTAGTTTACTTTGTATTGCTGTGATAAAATACTGACCTAAAGCAGGTAGGGAGGAATGATTTCTTCTTACATCTTATGTATTACATTCAGCTGTATCAGGAAGTCTGGGTTGGTGCTCAAACAGAAATCAGAGGCTCAGACTGAATCCGAGGTCACTGAGAAGTTTAACTTACTCATTTGCTTCCTCATCATGGCTGACTCAACCATGCAGGGCCACCTGCTCAGGGGTGGTAGCAGCTAGTGTGGGCTGAATTTTCTCTCTTCAATCATTAAAAGAAATGCCACAGAGAATTGCATGTAGGCAGAGTGATGACTGGTTTTCCTCAATAGAGTAATTTCTCTTCCCAGATAACAGAAGCTGGTAACAAGTTGACAAATAACAAACAAGAAAACAAACACAAGCCAAACCAACGAAACAAATACCTAACTAGCACACTAGACCACTTATCTCATTCAATAATGAGTTTTTATTCTTAGGACATTTCTCATTACTGGCTCTCAATTCTCTCCAAATAGACCTAAAACAGGACTTCCCAAATCTAGCAACCGCTATGTCTTTTCCTGTATGTCAGATTATAAAGGAGACTTCACCAGATGCAAAGGGGAATTTATGAAACATGTTACCACAGAGTGTCTTGATTCTAGAACTTTCATTTTTTGCAGGTAAATTGTTTGAATCAATCTATTCTCTGCTTCACATATGTGTTAGGAGTAAGGCATACTCATCAGAAACTAGAATCTGTTTCTTTCTATTGTGTCATTGCTATAATTATTCTTATATGTTTCTGAAAAAAAAGAGTCCTTCTTTATCATCTACAAATCCAAAACTTTTCACTGAACCTCAAAGTTTAATGGAAACCACTTACCTGGTCAGAAGAAATGGAGCAAGTAATGAGCAACAGCTTAGAAAAAGCTTAGCAGCACATTATTTAAAGTGTATTGACAGAGAATGCAAAATTGATGTATGTTTTGCTCTTCAAAGAAGATTAACTCTAAAGGGACACTAACAGTTTTTTGGACATACAAGGACAGGTATTCTACCTACATATATTTCCTGTATTCATAAAAAATGTATCCAAGTCACATTACTATGTGACTTAGCAGATCAATCAGAAATTCATGAAGAAAACTGAAGAAAGATGTAATCATGCAATGTAATAACAAAAACCATTGGACACTAATGAAGGAAGACACTGTTACAGAAAACAGTGTTTATCATAGATTTGTCGTGTGGAGTATGGAAGGAAATAAAAATGTGAATTGAAAGCTTAGTGATAAATTCTTTGGGGGCAAGAGAAAAGTATTGACTCAATTGTTGATATTTCTTTCCCCACAGAAAGAAAATGGATGTGATTCAAGCCTCCTACCTATCCGTAGCTTTTCAAAATTGCTGTGCCCAGACTGCAAAGTTTAAAGGACATGCAATAATATGTAATTTTATTATCTTGCACAAGTGTCTCTTCCTTTTTGGTCAGGATAAACCTGAAGAGAAAATGTATTATTTTGTCTTTGACTTAAATGTCAAGGTCTTGAGTATATAAGGAGGGAATATATAATTTATATAAGGGGATTAATAATAGTAACATCTACCACTTCCTTACTAAATTTGTCAGCCATGGACACAATGTCTTGGGAAGATTGACCCATGAAACTGGTCACTTTTCAGAACTTACTATTCAACCGCAGGTTTCCTTAGAACAAACCAGCTTTTCTCTTCTCTTCTCTTCTCTTCTCTTCTCTTCTCTTCTCTTCTCTTCTCTTCTCTTCTCTTCTCTTCTCTTCTCTTCTCTTCTCTTCTCTCCTCTCCTCTCCTCTCCTCTCCTCTCCTCTCCTCTCCTCTCCTTTCCTCTCTCTCTAAGTGAACGTGGCATTAGATTTTTACAGATATAAAAATGGTAATAATAATTTATGTGAGTGGGTTTAAACAAATACACATTTATAAGTAAAGCTTTCCATGGCCTGTGTAGAGGGCTGGACTATGATTATTAGGCATCCATTGATAGATACCCTGTATTTGCACTTTTGTTTCCTATGTTAAACCAGGAGAAGCTATTTGATGTAGATCTATTGACTTTCTATTAGATCAGTAAGGATTCTAGTCGAAGCTGTACTCCCAATTGAAAAGCAAATGAGTTAGCAATTGACATATTATATTTGATACTCTCTTATAATCTTAAAACAGCTATTTTCTTCCTTTCAGAAATCAATATTCTAGTAATATCCAAAAAGGTCTTATATACATCTGAAATTAGAGTTCATTATAATAGTAATATAAAAATCTAAATGCTACTATGTATAATCAAAGGTCATTTTCAATACTTTTTTGTTTGGTAAATGACATGGAGCTTTAAATTCTTCCCACTCCCACAGGTACAGGCAATAAATTCTGACAGCAAATCCTATTAGAGAGCTTATTTATTCCAGGGCACTATACCCCATGCATGGTGAAAATCATGAGAAACACAAATATGAAACAATTGTCTGAGATGTCTGAAATATCCTCTTGCAAGGCAAGTTAATGTGGTAGAACATCGGGGAAAACATTGTGTCAAACACAATGCACTGGCAAACCTCATATTGCTTCATAGCTATGTTATTTCAAAAGCGTTTGCTATCAGTTTCCTGAAATTCATTGTTTCTAGATTCTATTATTAGAAAAGAAATGGAAATGCTTGTATATAAAAGATATAGTTATTCATTTCTGCCCACTTTCACTGGATCTCTCTATATATACATATATAAATATAGATATAGATAGACAATAGATAGATAAGATATAAATTCATATATCATATTTACATATAATCAATATATGATACTAAGGTTTAAAATCTGATATTATTAATTCTTGTAATTACATGATATCCTTTGAAATTAAGATCAGTCCCTTCATAATATTTGTATCTATAAGAAATACCGTATATCTTCATTTATTTGGCTATTAAGCAAGAAGAAGAACTGACACTCACATATTTTCACTCTGTATTAGACCTCTTTACTTTCATTCACCTGGCTTCTTCTAATTGTCTCTAAATTTGATAAATGTTTTTAGTTGTTCTATAACTTGATACGTTTATGCTTTACTTATTGAAAGCAAGGTTAGTCTATTTCGTGTTGAAATAAGCCATATCTAATAAAATTTTACATTTTGTGTACACTTTCATATCCAAAATTATTTTTTAATATTTATTTTATTTATTATATGTAAGTACACTGTAGCTATCTTCAGACACTCCAGAAGAGGGTGCCAGATCTTGTTAAGGATGGTTGTGAGCCACCATGTGGTTGCTGGGATTTGAACTCAGGACCTTTGGAAGAGCAGTCAGTGCTCTCAACCACTGAGCCATCTCTCCAGCCCTCATATCCAAAATTATTAATTTTACAAATGTTATCTTCTTTGCGAATAAATTGAATTTTTCAAACATTTTTCTAATAGTCAAAAAGTTGTCTATATATTGATCAAAATCATTAGATTACCTGCTAAATTATTTAATTAAAATATAATTATGTAATATCACTCCAAAACTTCAACCCTTTTTTAAAATTAAATGTCCTACAAATTTTTGTCCCCTTTTAAAATTATTCTTTTTGTGTCCACTAATGTGAAAGGACATATTAATGAAACCTGTTAATTCTGTTCACTGTCTTTTGTATGTATATGTTTTAGGGTTCACTACTTCATATTGCATAACCATCTTGGACCAGATCCCTGAAGAAGACAATTAATTGCTTATAGCACTTCATCTAGGAATGGGGCACTAAGAGACTACCCCCATAGACAGTGTCATGTCAATTGGTACATTACTGGTTTAGTCTTGTTTAAGCAGCCTAAATTATTATTACCATTTTTATATCTGTAGAAATCTAATGCCACGTTCACTTAGAGAGAGAGGAAAGGAGAGGAGAGGAGAGGAGAGGAGAGGAGAGGAGAGGAGAGAAGAGAAGAGAAGAGAAGAGAAGAGAAGAGAAGAGAAGAGAAGAGAAGAGAAGAGAAGAGAAGAGAAGAGAGAGAAACTTTATATGTGGGATATCACTCTTTGCAAAGAGAGCCCTCAACACAAAGAATACATGTTTTTGTCATGGTTCTTAGCTGATTTCCCTAACTATGTGTAAGATATTGTTGCTGAAAGCACCACTACACATTTTAGTTCAAGGTGTTCAAAGACTTAGAGAAATCAAGCTCGGGGTGGGGGGTGCTGGAAGCCTCCCCTTAGTGCCTCATTCTTATTGTACTAGATGGTGTTTTGAAGGCTGATTCAGGACAAAGTTATTAATTGCTATAGATCCTGTGAAAAACAATAATGACCAGTCTGGCAAAATATTTCCAATAGTGAAACTCAATAGCACTAATATTCTCGGGAAAATCGACAGTTGCCTGAACTCAGTAGGAAGAGACTCAGAAGGGTAATGTAACCTGAGCAAGAATTCTTGTTCAGGAGAGGTCATATATCATAGAATAAAACCTATTAGCACTATTTCATTAAAAAAACATTTTCTATCAGCTGTCTTCTAACTACTTATCAACATAACCATAGATATTATTAGCTCTCATTCCTAATAAAAGTTGTTTCCTTTTGGATCAGATGAGGTCTATTTAAAAATCCTAAAACAAAACACAATTGCTCATTGGGCAAAGAATAAGTGACTGTACCATTCCTATCCCCAAATCAGACATATATAACATAATTACTATACATGAGACTCAGGGAACTTTGTGGAAAATGACAAGAAATACTGTATGGGACAGAGAGAAGAGGCCTGCTTGAAATCGTTTGTTCTGGGCATGTAAGAACTGTATTATCAGAAAACTTCAACATCTAAGGTTAACTATGAAATCCTTGCACAATGCTAGAAGAGCCAACAATTCATCATGGATTCATAAGGCCCCATGTTCAACTGCAGTCTAAGCTTGATGAGATTCAGGTTACTTCAATGAGTTCCTTAGAAGGATGACCAAGGCCAAGTGGTAAGCCCTGTACACAAGTGCATAAGGAGAAAAGTAATTGGACTTTGTGTTTGCATTTTCTGTTAGTTTTCTAATTGTTTGCTTTAAATATAATTATACTAATAATATATAATATATTCATAACACACACACACACACACACACACACACACACATATATATATATATATATATATATATATATATATATATATATATAAAGAGTTTGAGGTTTGAGTAGAGGAAGGGTGGATTTGATCAAAATGCTCTTTGATCAAGTTTATACAAACTATTGGGAAGCAAGCCCAAGCTTCTTTTGAGTACATTAAGGAGTTAAAGAGCTGAGGATAAACAAAAATATATGTTGAAGTCAAATTTAATCAAATTATTACTGAAAAAACTCAATGAAACTATTCTACTGTATTTTCATAAAATCTGACAAGAGAAATGAGAATGCATATATACCGAAGCAGCATATTGAGGACATGGGCATGAATAGAATATAGGTCACAAATGAATAGGAAGGCAGTATTTATCTATGAACTTTGCAGAGAATCCTTCCAAACAGCAAGGAGACGGGGAAGGACAGGTACTCATAGAAGGAAGTAGATGAGTCCATATGTAGTAGAAGTTTCTTTCTTTCTTTCTTTCTTTCTTTCTTTCTTTCTTTCTTTCTTTCTTTTTTTCTTTCTTTTTGTTTTTTGTTTTTTGAGACAGGGTTTCTCTGTGTAGTCCTGGCTGTCCTGGAACTCACTCTCTAGACCAGTCTGGCCTCGAACTCAGAAATTCGCCTGCCTCTGCCTCCCAAGTGTTGGGATTAAAGGTGTGTGCCACCACGCCCAGCTATTTCTTTCTTAAAAAAATTTATTTCTTTTCTTAGTAGTGTCAGAAACTGAGTTATCAGCTGGACCTGTAGGGTGTTAAGTATTCCTAGAAAAACAATATGAAAATATTATCTAAGAAGCTTAAAATTTGGGAGAAATAGAAATATGAAATAGCAGTCCTACCATGGGAAGCAATAAAAGTAAGCATTCTGAACATGAACACAGTTTTTTTTCCCCTATTTTTCTCTCCAGTGATATCAAGAAGTACCATAGAGCAATAGAACAGTAAAAAGCTGGTGTTGGCCAAGGTGAAGTGATTCTCATCTAATGCTAAAAATAAAAAGAGGAGCCATATTATTATTTTTGAATGCAAAGTAGTAATAAAAATCAATTACACAAAATAAATTTAAGAACAAAAGATAAAATGAGATTAAAGGGGATGAGATAAATAATTTTCACAGGACAATTTTTAAAATTTGGATACTAGAATAGATGTAATATGAAACTGTGCTTAAAAGTTCATAGCAATAAACACAGAGAGGTAACTTGACTACCCCAAGAATAATCAAGAAGAGTTAGTAAGGTTCATTGAGGAAAAAAAAATGTACAGAAAATCCAGACACTTAAAGAACTTATGGAAATATGATAATATTATGATTGGAGGAACTTTCAGAAAAATAAGTTCAAATATCAAAATTAATACTACCAACTCAGGAGAATAATGACTGAGCGTCTATGGCTGCAATAGAGAGAGGTGTGATAGAAACCATATAGTATGAATGCATGATACAATTTGTCAGGTTTTTTAAAAGACTGTAGTCCTGAAGAATCACAGTATGAAGTAATCCTTCCAATCCTTCCCAATGTTTCTCTGGGATAAAAAAAGCTCAGGGCAGGAACATCTTAAAAGATTGAGTCATAAGATTGTCAGAGGAAGCATATGCTACAAAATACATAAAAGTTCTATACCATGCTGGAAATAAACCATGTGATGTGATACTTATACTTTCATTGAATATGAGTTTTTAAAGATTTTATAACTGTGTAGGAAATGTTTATTATATAGTAGTAGCTTTAAAAAACAAATTTATAGGTTTTAATTGGCCGGACCTATCTCTGAGTTAATTGTGCTATTTAAATATGTTCATGCAATTAAGCTCAAATCAGAAACATTAGAAATTCTTTTATCCACATTGAATAGGCTCCCTTTTGTCATGGTTACTCTCAATACATTACCACGGCTATTCACATTGCATGCATATAAGTAATTGCCAGAAGATTTGAAATGCACAGGAAGTTGTACTTAATAAGCTACATGTAAACACCACTTGCGTTAAGGGTATGGATACTCAAGTCATCTAGTATCATCAGGGATCCTGAAGCCAGCTTATCGTGGGTACCAGAAAAGCCTGTATGTGAGACAATAGAAAGCAAAACACAAACCAGTGACGGCGGCTGCCAGGGATCCCTCCCATAATCAGCCACCAAAATAAACACTATAGCATATGCCAGCAAGATAATGCTGAAAGGGACCTGATATAGCTGTCTTGTGGGAGGCTATACCAGTGCCTGGTAAACACAGAAGTGGATGCTCACAGTTAGCTATTAGNGAGTTGTAGGGGTCTGCAACCCTATAGATGGAACAACAATATGAACTAATCAGAACCCCCAGAGCTCATGTCTCTAGCTGTATATGTATTAGAAGATGGCCTAGTTGGCCATTATTCGGGAAGAAAGGCCCTTGGTCTAGCAATGTTTATAGGCCCCAGTACAGGGGAATGCCAGGGCCAAGTAGCAGGAGAGGGAGGGCAGGGGAGCAGGACATGGGGAGGATATAGGGGACTTTTGGATAACACTTGAAATGTAAATGAAGAAACTCTCTAATAAAAAAAAAAAGAAGAAGAATAACATCTTGGGTATTCTTAAGTTTCTGGGCTAATATCCATTTATCAGTGAGCACATATCCAATGACTTCTTTTGTGATTGGGTTACCTCACTAAGGATTATATCCTCCAGATACATCCATTTGCCCAAGAATTTCATGAATTCATTTTTTTTCAATAGCAGAATAGTACTCCATTGTATAAATGTACCACATTTTCTGTATCCATTCCTCTGTTGAGGGACATCTGGGTTCTTTCCAGCTTCTGGCTATTATAAATAAGGCTGCTATGAACATAGTAGAACATGTGTCCTTTTTACCAGTTGGAACATCTTCTGGGTATTGCAGGAAGATAAAATTTGCAAAACACAAGAAAATCAAGAAGGAAGACCAGCGTGTGGATACTTCATTCCTCTGGTGAATAGGAAACAAAATACCCATGAAAGGAGTTACAGAGACAAAGTTTAGAGCTAAGACAAAAGGATGGACCATACGGAGACTACCACACCAGGGGGGATCCATTCCATAATCAGTCATTAAACTCAGACACTATTGCATAGGACAGCTCGTGCCTACTTAAGGGAACCTGATATAGCTGTCTCATGCAGAAGTGGATGCTCATAATCATCTATAAGAGGGAACACAGGGCCCACAATGATGAAGCTAGAGATAGAACCCCAGGAGCTGAAGGGGTCTGTAACCCTAGAAGAGGAACAACAATATGAACTAACCAGAACCCCCAGAACATGTGTCTCTAGTTCTACATGTAGCAGAAGATGGCCTAGTAGGCCATCATTGGGTGAAGAGGCCCTTTGGTATTGTAATCTTTATATATCCCAATACAGGGGAATGCCAGGACCAAGAAGTGGGAGTGGGTGGGCAGGGGAACAGGGCAGGGGGAGGGGGGGAACTTTCGGGATAACATTTGAAATGTAAATTAAGAAAATATCTAATAAAAACTAATTGATTCAAAAAAAAATAACATTTTGGACTCTATGAACCCTTTGCCCAGTTACTTCCTCTCTACAGGACATGAATCAATAGGTCATACATTCATGTGGCAATACTAATTATTTTTAATTGTTAAATGTTTGACTGGTTGAAAAGAAAACCTTATCTTGGTCATTATAATGGCTACATTTGATTTTCAATGAGACTGGGGGCCCATTCCATATAGGTTTGACATTAGAATCCCAACCTTTGTGAATCATTTCTTTGGTTAATCTCTGGAGTTTCTACTGAGAGTTTTCTCTTCAAACATGTCAATAAACTACTTGAAACCAGTTACATTTTCTGTAATTCTTACTCAAACTATCTCTACAGCCTAAAACTTCATTTGGCCTTTAGCATTAGAATCATTAACACATAATACATATGGATTGTCAGCTTCAATGCTTTAGCAAAAACAGGTTATTCTTCAAACTAACTTAAGAAGTATTCGGATCTGAAAAACAACCATACTGAGGTGTTTGAACTCCCTTACCAGTAGTAGCTCTAGCTATCTGATTTTCTAAGGCTATTGCTGCTAAACATGCCTAGAGCCACTTCATTCCAGGTTTGTTTTTATACATTGATTTTGGATTTAATAACATGCTAAGAAATGTTTTAAAATTGTGTTAGTATCTTAGTACCCCTTTACTCTAACAAGTATATGTATTTTAATAACACCCTGCATTTCTCATATGTGCTAGGAACTACATCTTCCTCTCTACTCTCCTCTACTGTAGATAACGGCATGTTAAGCCATTAAATAACAATTATATATATATATATATATATATATATATATATTATATAGATATATAGATATAGATAGATATACATATATAGATATCTCTATCTATCTATCTATCTATCTATCTATCTATCTATCTATCTATCTATCTATCTATCTATCTAATTGTCAGAGGAGACAAGCAAACACTTTTGAAATAGTGATTCTTTTAGTGAGAACCTGAGTTCCAAATACACAAAGTGGGTGTTTTGGGAGTGGGAGTTTCCAAATACATGTGGGACTGAAACAATAAATGAGGAACTTGATACATCGTTTGAGTTGTACAAATAGGAGGAGAGGCTGAGAGTAGAAACTGGGTTGGAGTTAACAAAATGGATTCAAATATATATGTGGCATGGAGAAATTACCTTTTTAAAAACCTGAGTGTAGGCTATAGTCACTGCTATTCCAGTCTTAGCTTTAATAAAATAATCTGGGATCTTATGTACTCTGACTTTAGAAACTACAATTTTCTTTCATAGGAATAATTGCTTAAGGGCATAAAATCTTAGGGGTCATGGTGATGCCACAAGTTACTTTAAAAAAATTACTTTGTTCTAAAAATTAGAGATGTCTGATATTTCTTTTTAATGAAAATTTCTGAATGGGCATCTAGCACTGGCAGTAACACCAACCATATTCCAAGCTCCTGTTATCCTTTCAGGACACAATTTTATCATCTTGATTTATAATCTCACTACATTGTGTAAAGGTCTCTTTAGGTTCCCTCTTCCCACGGTTGAGCATTTCAACTAATGTTACTCCCACTGGGAGTCTCTCATGTCCCAGGTTTTTGGTGCTTTCCAGAGAGCCCCTCACCTCCTATTCTCAGAGGCTGCATATTTTAATTCACTCTCCTGGCCTTCTTGGAGTCTCTCCTGTACCCCACAATCCCCATACAGGAACAAGACAAAATCACAATTTTTTAAACCCCCATCACAACCATTAACAATTGGGTTATGGCTTTATTTATAGTAATAACAATATAAGAAGGTTGTCTGGTACTGTTTTGTGAAATCTGGGAAAATAAATGACATTAAAGGCAACAAGTACACTTTTGAAACCATAGCCCAGGAGTATACAGCAGATGCAAATAGTCCTCCAGCCATCTACTCTAGCTTTGGGAATTAGAGTGATGCATATGGACTTGCCAGGATATCTATTGCTTTTCGGATGAATGGTAAACAAAGCTACTCTTGTTCTTTGAAATACCACCATTGTCCTATGTTTAAAAATTGCTTCTCTACCTGATTTGGAAATACTAAGATTATGAGGAGCCAAACCTCAGATTCTGTAACATAGTCAAGAAAAAGTTCGGGAACCAGGGAGAATTGAAAATGATGGAGTTGCTGCTAATGTAGACTTCCCATGGGATTTTGAAAAGCAGAACCAAGTCCATTGAAAAGATGTTAAATATCACGTGTAAAAGAAAACAAAAGGAGGTGTTAAAAGGAACACATTTAGTATGTGGACTTACAGCACATGTCTTTTGGAGCAAGGAGTGGGGCATGTCAGAAGAATCGTCAGTTTGTAGCTACGATGGAATATAGGGAGCTTATGAGATCCGAGGAAAGTGTCTCAAGAAAGGAAATAACATAATAAGAAAACGTGGATATATTTGATAGCAATTTACACAAGTGAGTTCTTGTATGTAATTTTTAATTAAATTTTAATTTTATTTATTTATTCACTTTACATCCTGCTCACTGCCACCTTCTCAGGCACTCCCTCCCACAATCCTTCCACTATGTCCCCTCTACTTCTGCTCTGAGAGGGTGGGACTTCCTTGGGTTTTGCCCAACTTTGGCATTTCAAGTCTTTGCAAGGTTATATGCTTCCTTTCCCACTGAGGCCAAACAAGGCAACCTAGCTAGAATAACATACCCCACATTCAGGCAACAACTTTTCAGATAGCCCCCATTCCAGTTGCTCAGGACCCACATGAAGATCAAGCTGCACATGTGCTATATATGTGCAGGGAGGCCTGGATCCAGCCATGTATGTTCCTTGGTTGGTGGTTCAGACACTGAGAGCGCCAAGGAAGGTCAATTGACTCTGCTAGTCTTCCTGCGAAATTTCTATCCTCTTTGAGGCTGCTGTTCTTCCTCTTATTCTTCCATAATGGTCCCCAAGCTATATCCACTGTTTGGATGTAGGCATCTATATCTTTCTGTGTCAGCTGCTGGGTGGAGCCACTCAGAAGACAAGTTGCTATACAAGAATAACAGAGTATCATTAATAGTGTTAGGGGTTGGTATTTGTTCAGGGGTGGGTCTCAAGTTGAGCCAATATTGGTTGGACATTTCTTAGGTTCCTGACTTGCTATAGGAGGTATAAACTTTAGGTTACATATCCCCAATATAGAGAATCACAGCTAAGGTGATCTCCATTGATTCCTGAGTGCCTCCCTTATCCCAGATCTCTGTCTCCTCCTGGAGATGCTCCCTACCTCCACACCCCCATCTGTTACATATGTTCTTTAATTTTCATGGCAATCTAGCTATCTTTCCTGTCCTTTCCTATAGCTGATCCTAAACCCCACATTCCCTTCCCCATCTCCCTCAGTTCCCTAGCTCCATCTGCTTGTTATGACTATATAATTTCCTCTTTCTAAATGAGATTTGAGCTTCCTCACTTGGGTCTGCTTTCTTGCTTAGCTTCTTTTGGTCTGGGGAGTATAACATGGTACGTGAGTTTTGTGACTAACATCTACTTATAAGTGAATACATACCATGAATTTTCTTTTGGGACTGTGTTACATCACTCAGGAAAATATTTTCAATTTCCATCCATTTGCCTGAAAAAATCCTGTCTTTGTTTTTAATAGCTGAATAGTAATCTATTGTTTGATGTGCAACATTTTACTTGTCCATTCTTCACTTGAGGGTTGGTTCCAGTTTCCAGCTATTATTTATAAAGTTGTCATGAACATAGTTAAGCAAGTATCTTTGTGTAATGGTAGAGCATGTTTTTTTTTTGTTGTTGTTGTTTTGTTTTGTTTTGTTTTGTTTTTTGGTATGTGCCCAAGAGTGATATAGTTAGATCTTGAGGTGGAACTATTCCCAGTTTTCTGAGAAAGGACCAAATTGATTTCCAAAGTGGTTGTACAAGTTTGTATTCCCATGAGCAATGAAGAAGGGTTCCACCTGCTCTACATCCTCACCAGCATGTCTTATGAGTGTAAGATGCAATCTCAGAGATGTTTTGGTTTGCATTTCTCCCAGAGAGTCCTCCCTGCAAAAGGTATTTAACCTCAGGTCCACCTTGAGAAATTAGGGTTAGGTTTCACTCATCACAGATCTCTACCATGACAATAGATGCCTTAAAACCATGGACTGTTGGAATCCACTGTGGGGAGCAATGGAGCAGGTCCTCCTCTAAAGAGCAGCTTCTAATCTCATACAGGAGGGCTCTCTGCATTCTCAGTCACAGCTTCCACCAAACCAAGCAAGCCAAACAGTCCAACAGAGCAAGTCAAAGACTCTCCCCTCTCTCTTTCCCCTTTGGCCCCAGGCTAGAGCCTGACAGAGGGCCCTTTCTCAGTTCTTCAGTGGCAGCCCAAGAGTGAGAACCTGCCATTCCTGGCCTCCCTGCAGGTCAGGACCCCTGAGATGACTCCTGGCAGTTCCCCAGGGAACTCAGACCGCACCTCTTCCACCCTAGACATGGTCCTGTGGCTTCTCACAGCCTTGGTGGTGGACCAGATATGGAACAATATTTTAACCTAGAGATATAGTCCCTAAATGTTCAGAAATGAAAGGGGAATGAACAAGAAAGATTCAAGGTCAGGGTTCAAATATAAACTTAAATCTACAAAGTGCATCTACAAATAAAATATTTTTTCTTAAAAATTTACAGTGTTTTTATTTACATAGAATGCAGTTTTAAAGTTAAATTCTTCCTGAAATAGTGTCTGAGTTTTGGTGAAGTTATGGTCTTAGGAACATATTGCTATGAAGATAATATTTAAATGGGCCTTGTTTAAGGTTTTTCCCTTGAAAGTTATTTCTTAATGCTTCTTAGAAAAGTTCCTGCAATTTCTTTTATATGCTCTTTCATTCTCTCTTTGAAGTTGACTTTATCCTTTTCAGATTTTTTTCTCTTCAAATTGTACTTGGATTTAATTTACTTTTAACAGTGATCTGGCACATAAAACTAGTCTAACTGATTTTATTGAAGTATAAATCAATGGATACAGCCATTATGTAGCAAAGGGTGAACCAGGCTAGAGGAATCCAAAATCTCTAAGCCTATCTATTATACTGAGTGTAAAGTGAAGTCTGATGATTTTATAAGATTATCAACTTGAGAGAAAAAAGAAAATCAATCTTGAGGGAAACAAGTAAATAACTCTACTTTCTTAAAAGTGTTTAAAGAGATATTGAAGAGCACTTCATGAAACATTACGGTTTTTTTTTTAATTCAAAATACACTTAATTGTGGATGTTAGTGTTGTAATCTCCAGCAACATACAGTTCCTAAAGTTTGTGGTTGTAGCATCAATCCTCAAAATCAAATGACTATTTTTTTTTTACCAATTATTTGAATGAGTAAATCCAGAATATAAAATGTACAGATAAAATGAAAGGTACTATAGTATTTTCAGGAAGTATAGAGGGAATTCAAATAGTAAATAATAACAACAATGACAACCACCACCACCACCACCACAAGCTTTGAAAGTGCTAAAGGAATATGTTAAATTGTTTCAAACTTTGATAACTGTTCCTTCATATCTCTCTCAGGTTTTTGCAATTAATTTTTACATGAGACTGATTTTGATAATTTTTCTTTTTAGTATAAGAAGTTTTCCTTTTTCTTCTAAAACATAGAAATCTTTAGTAATTACAAATATAGTTAACATATTGCTATCAAAACATCTAAAAGAGTTGGGTTATATTGAATGAGATATAAGCTATTTTATCTTTGGGAGAATCTTTTTTATGTGGCTTATATGAGCCATAAATAACGATTATAGGAAAAATTAGCATCAAGAAAGTTGATTCTTCTTTTGGCTTTATTTGACTCTCTGTAAAACAAAAATATTGTAATTGCCAGCCGACCTTTTTCTCCAGTTCTTATTTTTAGTTCTTCATATCCTTTAGGTCCTTAAACATATTTGAAATTTTAGTTTAACTTCAAATATATTTTCCATGGGATAAAAAGAGGATCAACTTAGTAAGTATGCTCACTTCTGAGAAGATCGAGAAGAGAGGCTAAGAGTATTACACAAAGGTAGATTTCTTTAAGAGCTATCATTTAAGAGAAGGATGTCCCTCAACAGAGGAATGGATGCAAAAAATTTGGTATATTTAAACAATGGAGTACTACTCAGCTATTAAAAACAATAAATATATGAAATTCCTAGGCAAATGGATGGATCTGGAGGCCATCATCCTGAGTGAAGTAACCCATTCACAAAAGAACTCACATAACATGTACTCACTGATATGTGGATATTAGCCCAGAAACCTAGACTACCCAAGATACAATTTACTAAACACATGANTTAAAGGGAGCATTTGTGCAGCTCAATCCAAAGGATGGACCCAACGACTGCAGCTGCCAGGGATCCATCCCACAATCAGTCACCAAACATAGACACTATAGCATATGCCAGCAAGATGGTGCTGAAAGGGCCCGGATATAGCGGTCTCAGGGGAAAATATACCAATGCCTGGCAAACATGGAGGTGGAAGCTCAGAGTCAGCTATTAGATGGAACACAGGGTTCCCAAGGAAGAAGGAGCTAGAGAAAGTACCCAAGGAGCTGAAGGGGTCTTCAACCCTATAGGTGAAAAAATAACCATGAACTAACTAGTACCCCCTGGGCTCGTGTCTCTAGCTGCATATATAGAAGATGATGGCCTAGTTGGCCATCAGTGCAAAGAGAGGCCCCTTGGTTATGCAGACTTTATATGCCCCAATACAGGGGAACGCTGGGGCCAAGGGGTGGGAGCGGGTGGGTAGGGGAGCAGGGCAGGGAGGGGGGAGGATATAGGGAACTTTCTGGATAACATTTGAAATGTAAATGAAGAAAATATCTAATAAAAGTTGAAAAAAAAAGATCAGGCTGTTGGCAAGCCTGTAGGTTTATTAAAAAAAAAAAAAAAAAAGAGAGAAGGACATACAGTGTCCTGATGCCTACTTAGTTAAGCAAGATATGAAGCTCAGGTAAGGCATAGAAACTAAAATCAAGGCATGAAATATTTTTTAAACTGCACAAATTAGCTTCTGAGTATAAAGTTTTTAAGTATTCAATTTAGAAAATGACTTTCAACTTTTAATTAATGTTGGTACTTTGAAAGACTATGGAGACTTTTACAGTTCTATTGAGTTCATTTTGGATTATGATGTGGCCATGAGGCTACTGGAATCAGGAATTAGAATGTGGTGGTTTAAATTAGAAACATCCTCTATCAGCTTCTTGTCCTGCTCAGTCACCTGCTGTCAGGCCTTTATCAAGGTGCAGACATCCCTTCTGCAAACTTAAACTCAACTAAACTCTACATTCTAATAAAAATCAAAACAAAATAGGAAAAAATAAAGGAAGAAAGAGAGAAAAAAGAGGAAGGAAGGAAGAAAGGAAGAAAGGAAGGAAGGAAGGAAGGAAGGAAGGAAGGAAGGAAGGAAGGAAAGAAGGAAGGAAGGAAGGAAAGAAGGAAGGAAGAAAGGAAGAAAGGAAGAAAAAGTAAGCAAGCAAAAAAGCATGTAATCTACAAATAGCAAGTGTTGTCCTCTCTCCACATTGGAATCTGATTCAATGTGACATATGTTTTTAGATGGCTCATGACTAACAGATGAAGAAAATCATGAGTAATATTTTTGAAGCTAAAATTAGACTCTTTAATAGTTAAAACTCTAAAATATCAATATCATTTATAAAGTAAAATACTACCTTTTGAAAACACTTGATGTGTCTTATTATACAATTATAATTTCAAATCACAAGATTTTAACTAATTTTGAATGAAGACATTTGTAAAAGGCATGCTAAAATAAGGATCCTTGTCATATTTATTAATAAAGTCATACATAATCTCATTTTAATCATGTGAAATAATTAAAATCATAAATAATGTAAGTTTGCTTTGATTATTATTGGTGCAAAGTTATTAATTCAAAACTTGAAGAAGGAAAAACAGTTATTTTAGTTTCTCATTCAAAAAATATTTATTTATCTATCATATTTATATACCAAGACGGCAAAATTTTTACTGAGCAATTGTGTAGGAAAATTGAGAGGTCAAAATTGAGACAAAGATATCAACGAATCTAGTAATACTTATTGGTTTATAGAATGTCCCTGATTCTGAATTAAATGTCAAAACTTAGCTATAATTATATAAATAACATATTTTCATAATTTTATTATATTTAGTTATTAACATGTATAGTTGTATAATAATAATCGTGTAATTATTATTATATTTCTGACCTTTACTTCAATGTCAAAAATAATTATTTATTATTAAAATCCATTAGGGAAGTTTTCTTCATAAAGTGTGAGAACTACACTAATCTGTCACTATAAAAATAAATATTTAGAACTTACTTAGGGAATTATACTGATTTCATCATGTGATATTTGAAGGATCTCCTACAAGATCCATAACTTCATTACTAATGAGGAATTGGCAAGGTTTCTAGTATTGTGAATGATTTTGTTCTTGTTGAGTAGGCCTTAATTCCAGTTAGAGCAGTGGTGCTCAACCTTCTCAATGCGATGACCCTTTAATACAGTTCCTCATTTTGTAACCCAGACATAAAGTCATTTTTGTTGCTATTTCATTACTGTAATGCTTATACTTTTATGAATCATAATGTAAGACCACTGTTTTCAAGTGGTCTTAGGGGACTCTGACAAAAGGGTCATTTTCCCAGAAAAGGGATTATGACCCACAGGTTGAGACTCACTCATAGAGTTGTTGGTTATCACAAAGGCATGTTTCCTGCTCTTGTAACTTTAAGGATATAAGGCTAGGCTGGCTATTATTGTGGTTTATATGAGTCATAGTTAGGTAGGACTATAGACAGCTTCCCTTCTTAGGGAACTTGTATGACACTATCTCATACCATGAACTCTAGCCCTCACAATGGAGGCTTTTAGGTCAGGTCTATTTGGGGTCCTTTGGATTCTGGAGGTGGACATCATGGTGCCTTCCGCAATATAGGCTTAACCTTTCATTTTGGAAGAGAAAAGTAGCAATTGGCTATATTATGTTGGGAATTTCTTAAACAATCCTGAAAAAAAAAATCCTCAAAAGAATGCTACACATACTGATGTTACTCTAGGAGGCACTTATGGTTCTTTGGGTGATCATCTTCAGTCTATATTGGATAGTATCTTTTACGCTATATGTATATGGATAGACAGAGTTACACAAGTTATATGTATTTCTAGTAGGTGATTAATTGTGTAATTTCTTATGATATTTTCAGACATAATTATTAGAGACCATTATGAAAAAGCACAACTGATTAAAATATAAAATTATGGAGCTGATTTCCAACTGATTAATCAACAACATAACTCCTGTACTTACATCACAGTGCTCCTTGTGGGAAAAGGGATAGAAGGATATAAGAGCCAGAAGAATCAAAAGATTTCTGTCAGCATGTGTTTCCTATGCATGTTACAAAAGCTATACCCATGAGCATCATCTTCATGGCTCTCTAAACATGACATGAACAGGAAAGACACTAATACATATGCTAATGTGAAAAGGGGAACTTTAAGAGTCCTCAGTCATAGGAAAAGAACTACAGGCAAGTAAGAAATGAGGAGAGAAGCAGAAACTGTCTTCTTCAGGAAAGAACATACTATTGGTAACCCAAGGCCAAATGGTCAGTCCTGAAAACATAAATATATAAGCGACATTATATGGGGTGAACAGGTTGTACTTATGTATTTCAGAGTATACACACACACACACACACTCACACACATTATTTTTTTTTAGAGATTATGAATTTGAAAGTGGAATACAAAGGAGGTTTGGAGAGAGGAAAGAGAAGGAGAGGTAGTATAATAATGTTAACCTCAAAAATCCAATGATAATAAATATCTATTGGAAATATATGATTTATTATTCTATTTAATAGTCAATACAAATGTTCTCAAATAGAATTTTAATTAGTTTATTTCTTAGAAATATGTGTGCAAAACAACTCAAATTTGCTTATTTTAATGACTTCTTTTAAGTTGTCTTACTCTTGAATAGACAAAATATAAATTCCAATTTCAATAGACTGTTGATAACCTGGTATTGATAGTTGTCTCTCATTTTCCTAGTGGTTATCTCAAGTAGAAAATAAATTTGGCTACCTTTGCTAGCAAAGAAACCAGATTCTTGTGAATAAAATACATATTTTAAGGAAAACAATGACTAAGCCAATTCACTAATACACTTCATGCATTCACATTCTACAAAACAATCAAATGTTATACCTGAAAAATTTAAAAGGATATTAAAAATTAGAATATGGCAAGATGGTTTTGAATATCAATATATGAAACAATTTGTGGTTTAGGTATCATGCCTCCAGTAATTTACATCTGTTGCAAAAGGAAGTTACAAAATGCAAATAAGTGACCAAGGGGTGCCCATCACAGTTAGAACTACATTGAAACACCCTAAAACTAAATCTTAGGAATGAACAGAATCAAGATCACTGCTATCATCTAATGTTCTATATGGTTCATTGGCACAGTGGAATACTATTCAGCTATTAAAAACAAGGACATCATGAAGTTTGCAGTCAAGTGGATGGAACTAGAAAATATCATCCTGAGTGAGGTAACCCAGACCCAAAAAGTATGTACTCACTGATAAGTGGTTGTTAGCCAAAAAGTACAGAATACCTAGGATATAAGCCACAGACCTTAAGAAGTGTAACAAGCAGAAAGAACCAGGTGAGGATGCTTCAATCCCACTTAGAAGGAGGAAGAAAATAATAACAGAAAGCAGTGGGAGAGGGGTATGTAGGTGGAAGAGAGGAGGGGAAGAAGGGAAAAGGGAAACAGGATCTAGTAGTGGGGAGAGGCCAAGAGAGAAGGCCATAGGGACAGGAGAATGAATGGAAATAAGCAGCCTCCTGGGGAGGGGCTGAGAGGTGGGGGTACCCTCTAGAAAGTACCAAAAACTCTGGAGGTGAGAGACTCTCAGGAATCAATGGGTGTGACCTTAATCAAAATGTGTAACAGTGGGGAGAGGGTACTTGAAGACTCTACCTCTACTAAACAGACAGGGTCTCAAGTTCAGGGACTAGGTTTCTAACCCATAGTCAAAATATCTGACCCAGAATTGTTCCTGTCTAGAATTGCAGGAACAAAAATGGAGAAGAGACTGAAGAAAAAGTGATTCAATGACTGGTCCAACTTGGGATCCAACTTATGTGGATTGAGAGGTGGGCACCAAGACCAGACACTATTACTGATGCTATGATGTGCTTACAAATAGGATCCTAATATGACTGTCCTCTGAGAGGCACTACCAACAGCTGACTGAGAGAGACATAGATACTTATACCTACCCAGCCATTGGACTGAAGTTGGGGACCACTACTGGTGAATTAGGGATTCAAGGATTGAAGGATTCACAGGATTGAAGAAACTGAAAGGGATGGCAATACCATAGTAAGACCAGAAATATCAACTAACAGAGACCCCGGGGGGGGGGGTCTCAGAGACTAAGCCAATGTATGCTAATCTACCAGAAGCATACATTGATTGGTCCCGGGTGCCCTGCACATATATAGCAGAGGTCTGTCTAGTCTGGCCTCAGTGGGAGACAATGAGTTTAATCCTTGAGAAAATTGAGGCCACAAGGAAGGGGAGAGCTGGGGGCTTGGGGTTAACCTGCTAGAGGATAGAACAGAGTAAAGCTTAATTGTTTTAGATCCCATAGAAACATTTTTTAACCCATTGTTTCTAAAACCCAGAACTAGGGCTCACCTGAAAACTTTACATACTATTTTCTGATAGCAATTTTAAGGACGTTTTTCTTCCAAACAAATTTTTATTGATATTTTAAAATGTTTTACAAGTCCAAATTTTTTACTAGTAAAGTATTTTATTTATATGTATATATATATATATATATATATATATATATATATATATATATATACATAATTTCTAGCTGGCAGATAGCCAGTTTAAAATCTTTGTGAGCCTCTCAGAAACACTGGAAATTGACCATGTTCTTTTTTACTGAAGACATTGCATGCTAACCATTAATGTTGTAATATAATGGTGTTGTGGTTTTTTTTTTTTTTCCTATCAGTAAATTGTTACTGACCTTCTAATGATTTCAATGTAAAAATAAAATTGAATCATAGTCTCCTGGAGCTTTATCCTGAATTCCTTAACTTTGTAACAGGTTAGTCTTAAATGCCAGCCACTCCTTCTTATCCAACCTCTAAGTGGTGGGATTCTAGGACTGTTTCTCCACACTCGTAGAAATTATTACTTTTGCAATTATGTATTTCTTTTTTTTTTTTTTTTTTTTTTTTTTTTTTTTTTTTTTTTTTTTTTTTTTTTTTTTTTTTTTTTTTTTTTTTTTTTTTTTTTTTTTTTTTTTTTTTTTTTTTTTTTTGGTTTTTCGAGACAGGGTTTCTCTGCATAGCCCTGGCTGTCCTGGAACTAACTTTGTAGATCAGGCTGGCCTCGAACTTAGAAATCCGCCTGCCTCTGCCTCCAGAGTGCTGGGATTAAAGGCGTGCGCCACTTAACCCAAAAATATTTTTATGCTTTTGTTTGCTCAATAATAGAACATGTAACCAGGTGAACAGATTCACTTGGGCAGTTACAGCTCTTCAAACACTAAGCAGAACTGACATAAGTCTGAAGCCAGCTTGGGGTTCACAGGTTTTATGTCACTGTCTCTGTCTCTCTCTTTACATATGTGTGTATGTGTTTATACTAATACGAATACCTGCATATGTTGTAAGCATGCTTCGTTAAATAGGAGGTGGTAGTATACATTTTGTGAGGGCATTCAAATTAAATATCAGACTTTTCTAAAAGTTAGGTTTCTATGAACAAACAAAATTAATGTATAACTCTTTGTCTAAGCATAAAACTCTTAGTAACTAATGGACCTCACCAGGGTAGTATATGAAATAATTCCCGAACTCCCAAGCTGTCAGTCTTACTAAGTATAACATTTAATAACCAGTTATTTTAATTCATGACACTGAGGGTACTGTTTGGTTCATATTGATGTTCCTCCTATGGGGCTGCAAACCCCTTTAGCTCCTTGGGTCCTTTCTCTAGCTCCTCCATTGGGGACCCTGTGCTCCATCTAATGCATGGCTGAGAGCCTCCATTTCTATATTTGTCGGACAATGGCAGAGCCTCTCAGGAGACAGCTATATCAGGCTCCTCTCAGCAAGCACTTGTCGGCATCTACAATAGTGTCTGGATTTTGGTAACTGTATATGGGATGGATCCCCAGGTGAGACAGTCACTGGAAGGTCCTTTCCTTCAGGACTGCCATATAAAACCAGAGTCATTGAAACTATTAGAAAATAAAGTGGGGAAGGACCTCAAGCACATGGGGAAAATGTCCTGAACACCAATAGCTTATGCACTGAGATCAAGAATCAAGAACATTTCAAAGCTTAACATTCAACATAACACTGCAAAGCTTCTGTGAGGCAAAAGACACTGTCAATAGGACAAAACCACAATCAACAGATTGGGGAATGATCTTTACCAACCCTACAATCTGATAAAGGGCTAATATCCAATATATACAAAGAACTCAAGAAGTTACATGCCAGATAACCAAATAACCCTATTAAAAGATGGGGTACAGAGCTAAACAAACAATTCTCAATACCAAATGGCTGAGAAGTACCTAAAGAAATGTTCAACATCCTTAGTCATCAAGGAAATCCAAATCAAAACAACCCTGAGATCCCACCTCACACCAGTCAGAATTGCTAAGTTCAAAAACTCAGGTGACAGCAGATGGTGTCAAGGATGTGGAGAAAGAGTAACACTCCTCCATTGCTGGTGGGATTGCAAGCTGGTACAACCACTCTGGAAGTCAGTTTGGTGGTTCCTCAGAAAATTGGACATAGTACTACCTGAGGACCGAACTATACCATTCATAAACATATACTCAGAAGATGCTCCAACATATAACAAGGACACATGCTACACTATGTTCATAGAAGCCTTATTTATAATAGCCAGAACCTGGAAAGATTATGTATCTGTGTCTTTCAACAGAGGAATGGAAACAGAAAATGTGGCACATTTACATAATGGAGTATTACTCAGCTATTAAAAACAATAGCTTCATGAAGTTCTTAGACAAATGGATGGAACTAGAAAATATCATCCTGAGAGAGGTAACTCAATCACAAAAGAACACACATGGTATGTACTCATTTATAAGTGGATATTAGCCCAGAAGTTTGGAATACCCAAGATACAATTCACAGACCACATGAAGCTCAAAAAGAAGGAAGACCACAGAGTAGATTCTTAGGTCCTTTTTAGAAGGAGGGTCAAAATACCCATGGGATGAGATACAAATTATCTTCTTTAGAGAAGATTAAAAAAAAAAAAAGAATCTCTTGCCAGTAACACAAGCAGATGTTTATTAACATCCCCTGGAATATGTTCTTCAATGGGCTCTATCTGCAGCCAGAAGAGTGACATAAGCTATCATATGCTGTGTTAGGATCAAAATGATTTTTCAATTGGGAGATATATATATATATATATATATATATATATATATATATATATATATATATATATATTCTAAAAATGTTGGCAAATACACTACATGTTACTTTCTGTGCTGTGCTATAACTTTCAAATGTGACTCAAAGAATAGTAATTAAGGTTGTCTGTGTATTCACAGAAGACTATAGGATTATCTGTATTTGGAAGCAAATACTTAAAAATTATTCTGTTTAAGGAAAATAGGAAATGATAGGGACTATTTTATTAGCAAAAAGGAAAATTACTTTTGCTTATTTTCCATAAAGAAAATATGTTTAGCTTCTTTAGTAAGAAAAACATAGTCATGAAGAATAAAGTCCAGTATAAGAATTCTTGACTGTACACATGATTTACACTGCCTGAGTATGATCAATCTATTTCATAGGAATACAGGGTGTGTGCAAACGTATTATTCTATATACATACCAAGTGAGAATCTTTACTTGTCCATGCTGCCTACCTGAAGGTATCCAGCATTAAAATACACAAATTCAATGAATTTGACTAATAAATGCAGTGTGTTAAATGCAGGATTAAATGGCAGAGATGGGTAGGTGAGCAATCGCCAAATATAAGCCTGGGAAAAGTGCCACATTCTAAGCAAAGCAAAAGCAGATGTGTAGATCGTCAAAGTGGTACACATTCACATTTAATGATAAATAAATTTAGGCAATTATCTTATTGCTCAACTCCTATGGTTCATGCCAATATCTATTAAAAGTAATGTTCAGTTAAAGTGGGTAGCATAGGTCAGATTTAATATTTTTTTTAACACCTAGAAATACTAATTTCCTACAATAGCTAGTTTTGCAAACATTAATGACTTTTTCCACTACAGCATAATTTTGATTCGTGAAGGAAAGTCAAGTGTGCAATGGGATATTTCCATTTGAGACAAATGCTCTGCAAAGCTCAGTTCCATCTCTCATTAGAAAAATAAGGTATACGTATGTTTTGGGGCAGTTGCAGCTTACTTCTTAGGATGAACATCCATAAAATTTAAGCTATGTAATTTGATATGCTTAATAATATATTGAAAAGAGATACTCTTCTTAGTTTGTTATCTTGTAATCTGCTGTTATCTGTTGAAAAGTATGTCTCTACCATGTTTTTCTTTCAAGAATACAGCTTTACTTCAAATTACTATTCATAATCTTTTTCAAAGCTTTATTGTGAAAAATTCATGGAAAACAATTCAGCATTTAAGTAGATTCTATGGTGAAAGAGTTTCTACCTTCAGTACATTCTATTATTAGCTGCAGTGCTTAGTATGATGATAGAAACATTTTTTTATTGCAAATAACATAGCAAATATTGACTAGCATTGCTTTATTCTTGAAAAGTACTTAACACCAAAACATTTCCAAATTTAGAGTGGATTGTTGAGAGGTTTACAAAATGTTCCATGCAGAGAGCTAAAAGCAAACCTTCACTTGCAATACTTTGGTACAGAGCCTCAGCCTACATACATATAGACATATATGTATGCATCCTGAGTAAGGGAGAAATTGAAGCATGAGATAAATGATCAAATTTCTCACAGATCTCATATGCAAAACAGTGTTATTACTTCTTTGCTAAGGAACAAAATTTGGAGTCTGTGTTCAGTGATGGATAAGTTGTTTTAAAACATAATCCTTTACAGGTGTAATTCCCAGCTGTGGAGAGGGAGGCTTGATCTGAAAGGAGTACGGTGAGAGGAATCATGATCAGCATATCCTGAATGACATAGTATTCACAGTAAAAAATAAAAATCTACAATAAAAAGTCCCTTCCTTGAGTTCAAATTGAGTTTAAATTGATTTTTGTTGTGCACACTGTATTATTAGAATTTTATATAGGAATGTGAACAATTCATATTTTTAAGTGGAAATGTGTGTGTGTGTACTTTATATGCTAAGGGTAGATGTCTTCTCTTAGATCTTGACTTTAAGGTATATTTCAATAGAATCCATGAAGGACTATGGATATATGATATATGTGAACTTTGGATAAGTGATGCAGAGTGGGAGCTGACTACAAACAATCTTCCTCACTTCCCGAAGTGCTGAAAGGAGTCATGATTTCTCAGAAGGGAAACTAAATTTTCTGCCTCAGCTCAGCTCAATTTGGGAGTTAAGAATAACTTTGTCCATAATTGCTTCTTTCCCACTGGCCTTCTTTTGCAGATTGTTGGCTTATGGAAAGTGCAAGAACCATTTGTGGAGGAACAAATGCAAAGTTTGTGATGTGATAAGCTCTGCTCTTATTTTCTATTTTGGAACTTCTAATTCTAGCATCTAAGGGAACATTTTAGGGAAGGTTTATAGAGGAAATGCCTGGGTTTCCTTTTAGATTATTTGGGGACAAAAATAAGTGCTGTTCAGATTGGAAACAGGGAGAAGAGTTTTTAAAGATTTTAAGTTTTTAAGAGTTTATTCTGCTTGTATGGACTGTTGGCTATTGATATTGATATGAGTTTCATGGATAGAGTTACTCTAGTTCTATGAAAATATAAAGGTCGAAGGTGCTCTATGAATGTACTGAAGTTCATTACTTTAGACACCAATGAAAGATCACTTATTTCTTCAAACTTCAAAGTGCTAATAACTATGCATTGTTTTAGTAACATTATCTCCTAAGAGAAGAGATAATGTAGTTTTAAGATGAATAACTGAAAGGCATTAAATAAAGAATATGTGAATCACATATGGCAGGTGTCAGTAGGTGCAAAGTTAATCTAGCTTTATATCTCAAACTGGAAGAAATTGAAAGCAACTTTCCTAAATGTCTGACCAATCTCAGTGACCCACATTCCTCTCTTCCTCTTTGCTATCCTTATAAAACATGGGAAAAGAATAATCATACCCTGGTGAATAGTAATTTAGTTATTTTCTATTTAGCTTGCACATTGGCAAATGAGTAGAATCTTCCATATAGATGTGGGTTAATCACAAATAACTAAGTCATTAGCTATGTGGGCTTGATTACTCATATCCAAATATATGGCTGATATATATTGATATATATATATATATATATATATACATATATATATATATATATATATTACACACACACATATATATACATGTGTGTGTGTGTGTGTGTATTGAGGGGTTTTATGAAAATTCATTTCATGTAAAGTGCACTTTGAAGAATCACTAGCTTGAGTGAAGTTTATCTTGGTCACTGGTGCAGTTTCTGATGTGGCAAGAGATCAGAAATGTCTACCAATGATTCTCACAGTGGCTGATCCAGCAGCAAACACTGAAGATAAGAAAAACATCCACTGAAGTCAAGATCCATAAACAATTTATTTTAACTCATTTGTAGCAGTTAGCCTTTTTCCCTTTTTTGTGTTCAATGTTTATAGGAAAGATATGTTTATTCTTGTTGAATGTCAGCACATAGCTATAACCCAATCTGGTCAGTGTACTTTGAGTCAGGATATGGCTCTCTGCCTTCCTTTTGTGCTTTCCCTGATATAATTTATAATATGTTCCAGGTAATTATGTTTAAATTAATCAGTCCTGAGAAAGTTCTTGGAAAGGCATGCTTTATTAATATTTCATATGTGCTTACTGACCTTTATTTACATGTTTTTATGATCAAGTATTTCTAAATACAACTTTCCTTGGATCATTGCATTTATATTTGTGTTTAAAAGTACACTGAAACCGAATTAAAGTTTTTCTACAGCATTAAAGTATGGTTGGCCCAATTCTTTCAGGTCTTAGATCCCAGGACCAGCGTGAAATACTGTACAGTTAGACAAGACTTAACAAAGCACCCCAGCCATTCTCTTTACAATTTTTTTCAAGTAGCAACAGAGTGATAGCAAGGAATCATGTTTACCTTCCAACTACAGTGAACCACAGTTATATTCACCTCCTGGTGATTCTGTATACAAAATATACTTAATAATTGATTATAGAAATTTAAAAACCTTCTCTTTATACCTAGAATTATAAGTAGCTTGTTTACTACATTTCTACTAATGTAAGATTGATACATCTGAAGGTTGATATTCATTCTCTCAGATATTATTTTCCACAAATCTTGTAACTGACATTTCTTTAGCTTATCTTATGCTCTATCTAGCTTGTAACTTCTAATATAGTATATACTAATATTGAGTACATGCTTAATAGTCTCATCGTCATTTAATTTTTGTAAACAGGAGTCACTATTTAAGGAAAAAATTTCATAGTTAATAATGACCACACACAAAGTAAAATCTGTATAAAGCTATGGTGTCATTGGCAGAAATTTGGGGAAATGGATTTTAGAAAAGTTAGTTTACATGCTTAAGTGAATTTTTTTTTTTCAATTGTGAATATTATTGTCTTGGATAAGGTTTCCAATGCTGTAAAGAGACACCATGACCAAAGCAACTCTTATAAAGACGGTATTTAACTGGGTCTGGATTACTGGCTTTGAAATTCAATACATTATTATAATGATGGCAAACATGGTAGTGTTCAGGCAGGTATAGGGAACTGAGAGTTCTACATCTTGTTTCAATGGTAAACAGGAGAAGACTCACTCTTCTATCCTTGGGGGGGGGGACTTCAAAACCCACCATACACAGGTTCACTTCCTCTAACAAGGCCTCACTTCCCATGGGCCAAGCATATTCAAACCACCACAATTACATAATATAATATACTTGTTATTAGGTTGAAGACTGATCTTCCTATAGAATTTTATCCTGTTAAAAACTAGATTATAATTTTTGTTGTTAATAGTTGGGGGTTAAATACCTGTTTAAATAATTCTAATTCTTATGCAGCCACTTTATACATGTGTTTATTATTAAGGATCCACCATTTTAAGAAAAATGTGGAATGATACACAGAACACTATAGTCCATATGTAGCCACACAATGAACCATGTAATAGTACAGTTATTGAAAATTACTCTTTAGACAGATCAATTTTGAACATTTATGCAAAAGACAAATAAGTTCATTTTGCCTATTACAGTAAGTCATTTTCTGTTATCAATCTTTTAATCGTTTTCTTTTAGTGTGCTTCATAATCCAAACAATCTATTAAATATAGCTCATTAATACTGTGAATGTAGATTTCAGACAACCTCTTTTGCATTAAATTTATTTGATTAGATGTCTTTCTTGAAACATTTTTCGATTTAATTTTCTTTACTTGTGTCATTCTGAATTAATTTGCAATGCAACAAATTCATTTCAAGATAATAGCATTGTAGACTTGTCTATAATATGTTTGATCCCTATTAAGAAAAAGAATAAATTTCTCCAGTGTCTTTTCGGATACATGGTTATATACCCTTGATTGCTTTATTACTTCTGTATTTTCTTCATGGTCCTCGAGAGTGTCAACGAACATATATTATTAATATTCGAGTCGTATGAAATATGTGAAAGAACAGTAGATAGTTTTCTATAAAGGATATAATACAGTTAATTATGTCTACATTTATAAGTCAGTAGACCTACTGGAGTTTGTGTTTGCATAGACTTGTATACTCTAGGGTAGCAATTTCTTTTATGTGAGGGTCAAATGACACGATCATCTAAATCACAAAGACAGCAGTTATGCTAACATCTTAAATGTTTCAACTGGAATTTTCCTCTTATATTTAGTCTGACACCCCATCCATATGATTATCTGTCCAATAACTTCTAGTAAAACTTACTAAATAGCTCTTTAAAAGACTTCATGAAACCTGGACCTACTGCAGAGCATTCTCTTACTTCTAGTTCCTACTGTACACTGGAAAGTCATGGACAACTCATTTAGCACTATCAGAATAACAAATGTTACTAATATTACCTCTGAAATCTAAAGACATTTTCCAGGTTTTTTTTTCTACATGTTTGGTAAATTGAAAAGGGTTATATTAATTTATTTGTCATTCTAAATAAGTGCTGTATCCGTGCATCTGAAATACAACCTTCTTGGTTCAAGTCCCTGAACTGTTAGGTGATTTTATGTGCAATCTCTTGCACACATATACCTTCTGCTGGATCTTAGATTGCTTATTATTTTTTACTCATACTATAATACCATTTTAAAATTTTCTAGCATTGGACAAAATATGTTCAATATATTTAATCAAGGAGATATTTTGTAAAAAGGAACACAGCCACACTCCCAAAGGTTATATTTTAACAAAGCATAAGAAAGTATAACCACTCTGGAAATCAGTCTGGCGGTTCCTCAGAAAATTGGGCATAGTACTACCGGAAGATCCAGCAATACCTCTACTTGGCATATATCCAGAAGAGTTTCCATCTGGTTATAAGGACACATGTTCCACTATGTTCATAGCAGCCTTATTCATAATAGCCAGAAGCTGGAAAGAACCCAGATGTCCCTCAACAGAGGAATGGATACAAAAAATTTGNTGGCCTAGTTGGCCATCATTGGGAGGAGAGGCCCCTTGGTCATACAGACTCTATATGCCCCAGTACAGGGGAACGCCAGGGCCATTACGTGGGAGGGGGTGGGTAGGGGAGCAGGGCGGGGATGCGGGAGGGTAAGGGGAAATTTCTGGATAGCATTTGAAATGTAAATGAAGAAAATATCTAATAAAGAGAAAAAAAAACAATAAAAAAAGAAAGAAAGTATAATCCTGATAAAAGAGAATGATGGTGTAATGCTATCTTTCAAGAATAAAGAGAAAATGCTTATGATTATCTTTGATAAATAAAAGGGAAAATAATGTTTTTGCTAGGGAAAGTACTACATGCAGGGTTGGCTGATACGCTTCTGATAAAACATGAAACTATTATTGTCAACAAAGAAAATGGATTATAATCTAATAATCTGTAGTGCCATTCTAGCTGGGTTCTGATGCAGCTAAGCACACTAATTATATATAAATAGGGTATATATACTTAAGATAAGAATATATATTTTAAATTATATAATTGATATATATTTCATATTATATATTTGATATATATCAAATATATAATATAAAATATATATTCTTATCATAAGTATATATATCCATATATATATATCCACACCACACACACACACACACACACACACACACACCTCTAAAAGAACTTATTGAATACAGTGATTTTTGCTATGTTTCTAGAGATTCACTAGGAATCTGTTCATTCTTGTTGAGACAATTTTATTGGCTTTTTCTAGATCTTGAACATAACAATACTCTGCTTCCTACCATTGCTACAATCCCATTGACTCCTTATATCATAGTAAAGTGAGGGTCTTTTCAGTGTCTCCAATTATTATACTAAATGAATGACAACTTTAGGTATAGTAGAGTTATTCACTAAGCCTTTTAACTGTCCATTGAATATTTTCTCTAAGTATACCAGTAGTCAAATAAGAACATTTCTACTTCATTAAGCATAAGTCATGAGTGAGCTCAGGCTTTAATTAACCAACCTAGGAGGCTGATAATGTCATTTCTACATTCTCAGAATACATTATTGAATGTAATCATCTTAGATAAAGGACAGAGTCGTATAAATTCTTCCTGATCCAATACCTGTATTTAAACATTTAGTCATGATCTAACACTGAGAAATTCAACCACATTTGTTCTATTTCCTGTGATATAAGTTGGGATAAAGGATTACCATGCCTTTAAGGCAAAGTTGTTTTCTCCAAGATAAAACTTCATTTTTCTCAGTATAAATCAAACTGTTACTACATATTTATAAAAACCAAACAAAAGAAGCAAATAAGCAAGCAAACAAAAACCCAAAAATGATTGTAACAGGATATTCTCAGGAGAACCAGGAAATCTCCCATCGGAGTCACTAACTCCAATTGATAGCACTAGCAATTTTTTGTGAAAACAAAAAGAGAGGAAGAAGGGGGCTTATGCTGATGACATAAATCATTAGTATGTCAATGAAGTTTCTGGAGAACTAGAATGCTTAAAACTATGTTACTCTTTTTACTGCACCCTGTCCACTTCTCAAATTCCATGTCTTTTCAGAATAGGTGTGCTGAGATGAAATGTTCACTTGAGCCAGTGTTTGTGAAATTCTTATTTTAAGGCATGTTTAGGAATTTTACTTATAGTGTTGATAAAATGCACCACCCACCTCATCCTCTTTCACATCCCACATTACCATTCACTCCCAACATCAAGTATTCTTGTTTTAACTCACATTCTACATTTACAATTTTATTTCTTGATAGATACAATAACTAGAAACACCTTGAAGTGGAACTGTTTTATTTTGATTACAGTTTATAGTCCGTATTGATGAATGAATTGACAAGAGCTCAAGGTAGATAATTAGAGGTACAGACTGAAGCAGAGACCTTGAAGGCATGCTGCTTATTGTCTTGGTTCCCCCAATGTTTTAAGTTACCTTCCTTATACACTCTCAGCTGATAGTGTCTACAGCAGGCTGGACAATCAAATATCAATTAGGAATTAAAAATAAAATGACTCACATGGCTGCAGGTGAAGTTGATTAAGACAATTTTCAGTTGAGAATCTCTGTTCCACAAATGTTTCTAGATTTCTGCCAAATTGACAATTAAAGGCTGATACCCAAGAATGACTTAGTGCTACAAGTATGTGTGTGGGTATAAGGCCATCTGCTTGAGTATGGATTACTTTTCAAGAACTTATAAAAACCTTAAGATAGTAAATGAGCAATATCTCAGGTAAAACAAAAAACAAAAACAAACAAAACAGTCTTTTAAGTTCACAATCGTTTTTTCCAAAAATTTCAGCTTGGAAATTTAAAATCCTAAATGTTTTGCACATTTTGGAAGTTATAACTAGAGCATTGAAATATTTAGGCTTAGCTCTTAGTGAATGCAATTGCAGAATTCAACGAGTCACTTGACAGATTATACTCAGACCTGTACTACCACTGAGATAGTTTTTGTTGTTGAATGCTATAGATCACCAAGACCTACTTCCTACTTATTTAATGGTTAGGGGTACCCTAGACACATATAGGGCTAATTTATTAACAGAAGATCAATATAATAGAAGAATTACGGAGGGATCCTCTTGTGACAGATACTGGTTGTTAAGAATCTGGGCATAATAAAAACATCATTTTATGAAGTAAATAAAAGAAGTTAATGAAGAGGGCTATCTCCAGAGGTGTGTGAAAAGTCGAGCAAAATAATAATGAAAACACATGACTTAGCACCAGTAGAATCACTTAATAGGAATCTGTGATGAATAATTGAATGTGTGAGACCCTCAGCAGGAGTTGCAGCTGTAATATCCAGCTAATCATTGAACAACTTGGCTATTCTGGCCTTGAAGGTTTGTATTTTAGTCCACGGCATTCAATGCTGCAAAAGATTCGTGACCCCTTTTCTCCCTCGTTTCCTATCACCTCTGGAACTATGAAAGCTACTCAGCAGGGAGGAAATTTCCAGCTCAGTTCACACATGATTTCTCTGTATTTTGCAATTAAAAAAAAAAGGTGCCATTTTCAAAAGAAAAAAAAAGGGGGAGGGTATTCTTAGTTTGTCCTTGGTAGAAGAGCCTAAATTGTGTTGGGGATGTCTTTAAACTCTCCGAACTGCGTACTAAAAAGGAAGTACTTTTCACTTGCCGTTGGGTTTCCTGTTGCAAACCCTAAGAATCACAATACTAACCTACCAGGAAAGATGAGCACAGGTGTGTAACAGTAGCATTTTTGTTTTGAGGGTAACCAATTACTTTCTTTGGACTTGATGCCTTTTCTCCAAGAGGGAATTATGTGGTACTATAGGCCCAATTAAAATCTCATGACTGGAGATGTCATGGGCCCCATAGGGAAAATTACTACTGTTGTTTATCTAATTTATAAAAGTGTCATATAATTTTACATATATCTTTATTTATGTCCTTAGGCAAATTGTAACTCACCTTAATCAGATCAACTTCTCTTAGTAGTGAACAGCAGTGAATGTAAAGACAGAACACTTCTCAATTTATTGAGAATAAAGGATGCTAGAATGCAGCATACTAAATAAAAATATTTATCTGTGCTCAGCTCCAGGCTCAGGGATCATCATGGAGAAAAGGAGTAGAAACAAAGTTTGAGGTAGGAGACAGGAACAAGGACTTGAAATTGCCATCTTCTGGGCACAACATGAACATTGAAGAAATGAATTCACAACTATGATAGTTATCTCCTCTGGCCATGCACAGGACTTAGGAAGTATAAACACAGGTATCCATACTGATAGATTCTGTGAGAGGCAGAGTTGTAGGTTTCGATTTTTCAAAACTTATTTTAATAAGGGTTTTCAGACACTTCAAGCATCCTTCTAACCCACCATCCAAAGGTAGAGGAGAACAGATGGTCAATAGGACCACTGGATGCGTACCTGTCTAGAAGTATTTCTTTGGGAAGATTACAATCTCTGTTGTCAAGATACTAAACAAAAATCAGCAGCAGTGGCACAATCCAGAAGAAACAGCCAGGTCTCTGTCAAATAGGCACAAGTAAGGGGGATCAAATGCATCTCGTTGGAAAGCCAGGAGAGATTTGTGCTTCCTGCCTCTCTCAACGAAGTGAAGATCAACAAAGACAGGAGACCAACAAAAAGTCACAAGGCTAGCTATCCAAGTACCCTGTCATTGTCCATTGAGTGCTATTTCTACTCTCTCCAAATACTATGTGTCCTCTCATGGGTCTTGCCTCAGCAAAACAAATGAATCTGCATCAGCACAACATCCTGTGAGTCGAGTCCACATCATGTGACACAACCAGAAACTTCCACTTCAAGGAGTAGTTTTCTTAGATTGGATATTTACTAAAGAGTTCTTCAGTCTCCAGTGCATTGTTGCAAAGCTGTGGTCACGTAGAGAGTTCTGGCTATACTCAGAGGGCTATCAAATAAAGCATCAATACCCCATGGATGTGGGTATTCTTTTTAGGAAGAAAGATATGTTTTCAAGGGTGGGAAGAAAATAAAAGAGGTTGAGTAGTTAGAGTAATCAATGATCTCAAAGTCAGTCTAATTTGTACACTGTAAGCCGAGAGGTAAAGCCTCTTGAAATGAGCTAATGACAGAAAGTTATTTGTATTCCAGGAAGGACTAAAATAAGGCCTATGGGTCAAGAGATGAAAAAAATATATGTAAAGTTTGATTGGATGGAGTAGCATGAGGGATCTGAAGCAATGTTATCCAAACTCATTAAGACTAACTAGAAGTCCGGGTAGTCCAGGCAATGTCAGGGGTGGTTTCCCTCTCTTGGCATGGGTCTCAGGCAGGACCAGTCATTGATTAACCACTTCCACAAGTCTGTGCCAGACTTGAGAGTCAGGCTGACGGTTATATGGGTGGGTTGATGTCGCAATCCTTCTACTGAAAGTCCTGACTCTAACTAGGGGATGGTCAGTTTTTTGGGCCTTTTCCGGCCTTAGTAAGAGGGTTGGTACCTAGTCTTACTAAAATTTGATATGCCATGTTTGGTTGCTATCAAATCAGATACCAGATGGGAGGCCTGCTCTTTTCTGAATGGAAATGGAGGAAGAGTAAATTGGGTGTTGTTCTGAGGGGAGATGTCAGGGAGGAACTGGGCAGAAAGAAAGGATGAAAAACTGATGTGTGCCGGGCAGTGATGCACATGCCTTTAATTCCAGCACTTGGGAGGCAGAAGCAGGCAAATTTCTGATTTTGAGTCCAGCCTGGTCTACAGAGTGAGTTCCAGGACAACCAGGGCTATACAGAGAAACCCTTTCTTGAAAAACTGAAAAAAAAAAAACTGATGTGTGTGTATGTAATAATATTAATACTACTACTAATAATAAATAATAAAGGAAAGAATTCAATAGAAGGCATTTGTTTCCTCAGATATCCTTTTTCTATAATTAAAGACATTTATCCTAAAACTGTCTATAATTAAGAAATAAAATCAATAGGGTATATAAGAAACAGTATGTATCACCCTTATTAAATTGAATGTGCTAGGAAATTCAAGTATGCACTCTAGAAGTGGACCTGCTGTGAAGTCCAGTGTTGTAGTATATTGGATAACACTGTAAACTCTAAGATTCTATAGTGGAAAGACCTGTCTCTATTGGTGGTGTGGCTCAGCCATAGCACATACCCATAATACTAGAGCTTTCTATTTATTTTAAACAAGATTGAATAAAGTCAACCATAGGTCAAGAAGTGGAGCAAGACACCAGTTGACAGAAAGTGGACATAAAAGAGAGAGAGAGAGAGAGAGAGAGAGAGAGAGAGAGAGAGAGAGAGAGAGAGAAGTCAGGAGGATGGATATAGAGATGCACAGGAATTTGAACAGAACATTCAGTCGGAAAAGGTTTTTTTTAAGACAGTGTGGAGGAAAAGGAGCTGTATTCTTCTGGTACTTTGGTTGAGGAGAGAGGTCAGCTGGGTGCTTTCTCTGTCTATCTGAGCTGGCAGACTTTCACTATGCAATTTTGTTATTTAAATAAAAAAGTCTAAAATCAGATTGATCACATTCTTCCAAAATATTCATATTTTATAGTCTTAAATTTTTATTTCATAAAAAACGTGTTGTTTTGGACTATGCAAAACAGTGTAACAAAATACATCCTTTATTAAACTCCAAGGAAGCCTGCTTGTGTCATTTGGTGACATCTCAAAACTCTGCATTTGAGTGAATCATCACATCCTGCAAATGTCCTTTCCATTAACTCCCTGGTTTGTTTATCACAAAGCCATACTAGGGTAATGACAGCAGGTTGTAAAGCACCTATCCAAAGTTACAAGGATGTCACCTTAAACTTGTGTTTGTAAACTGCAATTCAAACTGAGAAGTCACATAAAGCTTGCTTGCAAATATTTGCAATCTGTTACGTAGATAATTGCTACACCCACATTTGGGTATATATTTAGATTTCTAACAAAATACACATGCTCACTTGACATATTGCAATAAGTACATTTATTTAAAGCAAAATTAAAGTATAGTGAAATATGCATTTAAAGTCACACATTAGCCCACACTCTTGCTTGCACAATTTCCCAAATGATTTTATTCCTTGGGCATTATTATCTTTGGTAGATATATTAGTTAATTTCCAATAGTTGCAAAAAATATCCAACCAGAGCAACTGAAGGATGGTAGTAACCTATTTTGACTCACTGTTTGAATGTATAGTCCATCACATAGGTTAAATACTGCTGGCAGAAATCTGACTGAGTAGGTACATCACATCTGCAATCAGAAAACTGAGAGACAGACGCTATTGCTCATTTTATAAGTCTAGGATCCAAACTTAAGGAACAGTGCTATTCACCTTTCTTGTATATAATGACATCCCAGTTAAGTCAGTCTAGAAACTCATTCACAGACATTCCTGAGGATTGTTTACAGGGTGATCTAATTACTATGAAGGTGTTCTGGGTTAACCTTGAAAGCAAAGCCTCTCTATTTCAACCAGCAATGTACTTCTTGTTGGTTTTTTTTTTTTTAATATTATTAATCTGTCAGATTTATATATCAGCAAACTCTCTATTAACAAGATGCCCACACAATAATTTCAGACCCAAGTGATAATGATCCAAGCTGCTCACCTAGATTAGACAAGTTATCCCAACTATTCTATCATTTTATGGTATGCATAGCTACCTGTGGCTATTTAAAGCCATGCAGAATCTGGATTGTCTTCCTCTTCTTCCAACTTCCTTCCTCCTCCCTCCTCTCCCTGTTCTATCTCTGAAACTCTTAGTTCTGCTTCCCTTTTCCCTGTCCAATCATAGACTTCTTGTTGTATTAATATTTAAATTAATTGGGGGAAAATTCTGCTACATTTCACCCTTTCTGTTCAAATAAGAAAATAAAACAAAACCTTTACTCTCAAATATAAATTGAGCACAACTATTACCATTTTGCAATTTATAAAGTACAAGATAGACCTACCACCCAGTCCATCATTTTTGTCAATTAAATAGAACACTCTGTCAACCACCCTAACTTAAAAGACTGATAAATCCATATGTTATGTTCTGGTTTAGCTTGTATACTATCTGAAAACTATCTTCTCAAATATATTTTCTCAACGTTAAATAGCCTGGGATGGCTATGAGACCATAGTAGTAGTCTTTCAACCCCATCAGAAATCCAAAAAGGACCAACATTATCTAAAAATACAGGAAGCCTAACACAGCTTCTAGAAGTGAGACAAATTGTAGAGACAACTACCTAACTATACAGCCCTAGTAAGTCAGGAAGTTGAAACATCAGTCTTCAGCCTTCTGGCCCAGGATAATCTGACAGACTTTTAAAAACAGGAATTATTAAGGACTAGCTTATTCTATCTTGACAGAACTAAGCTTTCCTAACTTGTAACTTGTGTCCTCTCAAAGTCTGTAAGGTCTGCCAGAGAGATAGGCAATTTCTACCCAGGGGCTACCCAACCACAGTGTAGCACCTCACCTGGAGGTTTAGATGTTCAGCTGCTTCTTTAAATCCATGAATGGGAAGCTGTTAGGAGCAGGTTTGTCTCAACAAGTAAATAAATAACATTAAATATCACGTTCTGTGGGTTTCTGAGGTTTTGGAAAATCAACTGTCTACACAGAGTAATCTGGACTGTTGTCCTTTAACTACTTTCAGATATTTCTAATTAAATTATCTGAAAACACCCTAATAATAAGCTTAGAGCCAAGAATTTGCTATTTGGCCCTTAACTCACAGGCTTAAACATTTCAGGTCAGTTTATAAGAACAGTTAAAGAAGGACTGGGTCTAAGTCTTGTACTTTTAAAATTTTTGTATCAATAGAGGAAATTTATACCAGTGAAAACCTTGATTTTTGCATCAAAATAAATTATGACATTACATTAGTAACAATTATAAAAATTTCTACCAAATGAGATTATGGCTATACACTCAATTCTAGCTATTTCCTTTCTGTTCCATTTATGACCATTTCCAAATTCCCCAGAAAGTCAACCTTCCTGTGAAGGTTATATGCCCTAGTATAGGGGAATGCCAGGGCCAGGAAGTGGGAGTGGGGTGGGTTGGTAAGCAGGGCGAGAGGGGAAGGGATAGGAGGTTTTCAGAGGAGAAACTAGGAAAGGGGATAACATTTGAAATGTAAATAAAGAAAATATCTAATAGAAAAATTGCAAAAAAGAAAAAGAAAAAGAAACTCAGGGACCTGGGACAAAGACTCTTCATAACTTTTTCAAGCTGAATATGGCTGTTGAGATAACTTTAAGGGAGGAGTCCGGAAAATGTGGGATTTGTTTGAGCTTAAGAAGGCCACATCAATGATTGTTATAGTCTCTGATGTTTATGTCCTGACTGGATCCTGCTGAAAGTCCAAGACATCAGGAATTCAAGCAGGTCAGTTAGCATGTCTGACGATGAGACTCACCAAGACTGTAATATACAAATCTCAAAACAAAACTTTAGTATCGCCAAAATAAATATTTTTGTTTGATTCACTGGAATCCAGTTCTTCAGGGGCTCTGCCTGTGTATCTGATTCATATTACTCTGGAAGATGTATAGGCATTAATTACCTTTTCTCAAAAACACAAAGACAAAAACTTTCTCCCAAATCAACATATCTCTGAGCTAGTAACTGGAGAAAACTTTATTTTGACCTCTCTCCCAGAGGGGTAATATAACCACAGAATTCAAAATCATACCCATTTTGAAAATTAAAACAATCTAAAACAAATGAAGTAAACTAAAGTACTGTATGTGTATATTCTTAGGGTTTTTCTATTTTGCCATGTAGAATAATAACAAAAAATTCAAAAATGAAGCCCACTTTAGAGAATGAGTTAGTTATCTTGCAGACCTTATTATACTATCTTTATAAACAGTTGATTTACACTTCTATCTATACCTGCTTATAAGGAGGCAGCTAGTCAAACCACGATTTAAACTCAAACTACTGTGGAGTCCACAGATAGAATTTGAGTATCCTATAAGACTTACTAGAGCAATGTATCTTTATATCATATTTAGAGCAACTCATTCAAACTTTCACTAATGTCTGTCTATAGGAAATAAGTAGTTTTTACTTGTTAAGCTCTCTGTCTAGAGTAGCTATCCTGTTATCCCACCTATCTGTTTAGCTCTCTACCTGGAGCCACAGACATTTATTAATTAATATCTGTTCATAGCAGATAATTCTTACTGCCTTCTGTACTTGAAATCAGTTACTAATTTTCTCTTTTTTAGTTCAGAACCACGGGCAAAATTCCCTACTTGATTCAGACAAAATCTCTATATAAATTTATCCTAAAAGCAAATGATGCCATTTTTATAAATTCACAGTTAAATCAATATCTGCCCCAAGATGTAGGCAGCTTCCAATATCCTGCTCTCTGACTCAGAGCAGCCATCTTGTCTCCTTCCAGAGCAGGGGAACTCAGAGCGCTCTTTCTGTTTCAATGTTCCTGCACTTGAGTCCACATGACTAGTCCCAGTGCCACCTTCTCTCACCTATAAAATAAAACTCTAACTTTGATGCTAATAATCATAAATTTCTAGTGAATTCTTGCCCAACATATTGGTTTGCCACCTGTTGCGAGACATATTAAAAAATTTGCACCATCCCGTGCTAAACTCAGCTACTCCTGTCTCTGAGCCTGTAGACTAGCCCCAGTCATGCGGTCTTCCCAGCTCCAGTTTGCCTGCCTCAGAGCCATCTGTACCTTCTCAGCCATCTACCCCTCACGGTCAGTTGTCACAAATCTCCTTAACCTAGTAAATTAAAACTCTAGAAGCTTACAATTAATCAGTCAGATTAATACATCAATAAATTCTCAATTCACAAGATGCCCACACAACAATTTCAGAGCCAATTGATAATGATACAAGCTGCCCCTCTAGATTAGACAAGTTATCCCAATTATTCTACCCTTTTATGATATTCATGGTTAACTGTGGCTATTTAAAGCCACACGGAATCTGGATCGTCTTCCTCTTCCCCCCAGCTTATTTCCTCCTCCAGCAATGTACTTCTCTGTCTCATGCCTGCTATTCTTTCTGTAGAAAGCAGAGAATTATGTGACACGATTTTTTTTTTCTCATTTCAAGCAAGGTAGCAGTGTCCCGAGCCTCTCTCTGGTCCTCCAGGCTAACACTAGGAAGGGCTAGAATGAATATTTAATAGAATAAGCAGACATAGAAGAATCTACTTAGTATGCTACTGCTTGTGATTTAAACACTTTATGAAAGAGAAAGAAAATGCATAATTGCACATTATAATTATGCACAGAATAGGAAATAAACATTGGAAATGCACAAAGGAACTTTCTTAAAGCACACTTAAAATACATTTGTTAATGAGAAAAATAACTGATGGGATAGCACAGAATAAATAGCTAAATTATGAAAAGGTCTTTAGAGTTGAGATACTTCTTTATAGATTTTCTTTGCTTTATTTTATTTAATTAATTAAAATTTATTTGCAATTCTGAAGATCAAAGCTAGGGCTTGTATATAGAAGGCATAAACTCTATCTCTGAGCTACATGTTCAGTACATTGTGTTATCGGTTTTTTTTTTTTTTTTTTTTCTCCTCATTGCTTCTCACTGACAGGATATTGCTAAAGAGTTAAAGCAAGTTTGGAAGTATGTTACTAGGGCCAGATCAGACTTGAATTTCAAAACTTTATGTCCCTGTCTCACAAATGCTGGCATTATAAGCACACACCATCATACCTGGAAAATAGTTTGGTGCTATAGCCATACATACATGTATATTTTTTAGTATGTATGTGCTTTAGCTATACATGTACACCTATCTTTTACCTATACTAATAAATATATTCACATAGGTGTTCTGTGTAAAACACATATGGCTATGTACAACTGCCAAGAAATAAATTAGTATTCACTCTTTCTATAGATTA
>LR754706.1:0-32296 GCA_902729485.2 Mus minutoides
ACTACCCAAGATACAATTTACTAAACACATGATACTCAAGAAGAAGGAAGATCAAAATGTGGACACGTCACCCCTTCCTAGAATTAAGAACAAAGCACACATTGAAAGAGTTAAAGGGAGCATTTGTGCAGCTCAATCCAAAGGATGGACCCAATGACTGCGGCTGCCAGGGATCCATCCCACAATCAGTCACCAAACACAGACACTATAGCATATGCCAGCAAGATGGTGCTGAAAGGGCCCGGATATAGCGGTCTCAGGGGAAAATATACCAATGCCTGGCAAACATGGAGGTGGAAGCTCACGGTCAGCTATTAGATGGAACACCGCGTTCCCAAGGAAGAAGGAGCTAGAGAAAGTACCCAAGGAGCTGAAGGGGTCTTCAACCCTATAGGTGGAAGAATAACCATGAACTAACTAGTACCCCATGGGCTCATGTCTCTATAGCTGCATATATAGAAGAGAATGGCCTAGTTGGCCATCAGTGGGAAGAGAGGCCCCTTGGTTATGCAGACTTTATATGCCCCAATACAGGGGAACGCCGGGGCCAAGGGGTGGGAGCGGGTGGGTAGGGGAGCAGGACCGGGAGGGGGGAGGATATAGGGAACTTTCTGGATAACACTTGAAATGTAAATGAAGAAACTATCTAATAAAAGTTGAAAAAAAAAACTCTGATAACTGAATTATTTACCTTTCTTCATAGTCTTTTCAATCACTTTGCTACTCAATGTTTTAGCCCATCCACTGAAAATGTAACAAATGACAAAAGTCAATGCAGGAGGTACAATTTAAAGTAAAAACAAAGCCAGCCTGTTTCAGACTCTTGCACTGGCAACAATTATTTAAAAACATGAAAGTTTAAAAATATACTTAGTGACAATGGATTTGGGTTTAATCCCAGTAGATGAAGTATCAGCAAACTGGCATATTAGACTAGGCTAAGGATAGTTAGGAGATTTCTAGACTCTTGCACCCATTTAACCCATCTACTATAGTCAAAATTGAATGGGTAGCTTTAAACTCCTCTTATCCAATGGGCAATAAATTCTTTGAGACTGAATTAATCCCATGGAACATATTTATCAAAGTAGATAACTAAGTGATCAATATATCTGTCTGATGCACTTCAGATCCTAAATCACCCTTTTACTTCAGTGTGAAATAGCTACATACAAGGAATATTATAGCTTTGATATATTTTCAAACATCTATATAAAGATTATGTGCATTAATCCATAGACTAAGATAGCATACTCTTCCTACTACCATTCATTCTCTTTTGAGATATTTCTCTGGTAATAGGTATTCTAAGCTGCATCTTTTTGGAACAGTAAAAATCAATACTGCAAGTTTGCTACTGATTGTTATTTCAACAACTAAATTTTGACAAAGAACAGCATATAAATAAATCATAATTAATCATACATCAATAGAATTTCATATAGCCTACAGGGAAGTATATCATAAAATTAATATGAGGTTGGCTTTAAAGTAGCAGTTTCATACCAACATCTCCATATCGTAACCCTTATTCTTTCTAACTTTCTTGGAGACCATGAGGCAGTGATTTGTCCTTTAAGGATCTGCATTTCTACATTTAAAAATATACCAGCTATACCTCCAACTAATAACATTCTATAAGTTTGAAAATACTAAATTTCAATACTATCTGGTCTGACAGAAAATGTAGCCCTCTTTAAATGTCATAAGGCATTATAATTTGTGTCTTCAATCTTTGCTAACATTTTCACATGAAAATGTACTACTTGGGGCTGGAAAGACAGTTCAGCAGTTAGGAGAACTTGATGGTTTTCCAGAGCACCAAGGGTGATTTCCCAGCACTCAAAGTGGGACCACTGAAGAGATAGAACTTGATAACTTCTTTTGACTTCTGTGAACATTGGCCCTAACATTCATACATATACAATGATTCCACACACATGTACATTCTCCCCCCCACACACACACACAAGTGTTTCTGTTTGTATACACCATGAGACAAATTAAAATAAAATTCTGTAGAGATCAGTGCAGAAGATCTAATTTTGCTGGATAAAAATTCACGGAATAAAGCCTCATGAGGAAAGTTTTCTCTTAGCTAGATATAGAAAGTTTTCAGGTCTGAACAAAAGAAAAAGAATGGGGAAAGAAGAGAGTAAATGAATAAATAGAGAAAACACCACAGGAAACTGATCTTCAGGGAACTGAGAAAATTTCTGTTCAATCTGTTGAAATTGATATAGAATTAGGAAACTAGAGGCAGAAGCAGTTCTTTTAGAGCTAGCAGACTTTGCTTTATGAATTTCAATTCAGAGATTTCAAACCAAACATATACAGCTGTTCCAGTTACTCTGTTAAACATATATATGTTATTTAAAATAAACCATGAGTTTCATAAATGCATACACACTCTTTAAAAGTCAATTAATAATCCTGGATTCTCTTATCTAAGTCAAATATTGCTATGCAGGAATCTGAGAGATAAGGTTTTTCTCAAGTGCAAATAGCTTTTACACAGTTCTTTTGTACCAACTCATTTCTTTTATTCATACCACCTGAGTAGTGAAGAACAACTTGGATGGGGGAATGTTTCATCTATTGCAAAATATCTGTATTTCTCACAATTGATATATGAAACTTAGATACCACCTGCATTCTTCCATATAACTTCAGAACCTATAGAAAAAAGGTAAACAGTCCTACTTCAACATTTGGATCTTGGATGGAAAAGCAGCAGCAGCAACTCAAAGAAAAGGATCTGAAGGCAGACAGCATCAGTACAGAAGGATGTTCATTTTGTGACCTCTAGGCATTTTGATGCTACAAAGACCAGAGAAAGGAAAGGCTACTTTGCTGGCTTTCAGTTTGGACATGTGTGAGCACTCACACTTTCAAGTCTAAATTCTTTAAACTTTGAATGCCTCCAAGCACTTGGAAGTTCTCAAGCTGACAGCTACAATTCAAGTTAGGTCAGGACCTCTTTTTAGGAGCAAGTCCATCTCCTCTAAGTCCTTGGTTCTATTTTCCCAGTGCTTGGTAGTGTTAAAATGCTTAGACTTTAAAATGATATATGTTACAGAGAAGCTTTTGAGAGACCCATGCATCTTCTTTAAAATTTCTGTGTCTCCTATCTAAATGATTTTGATTTATACCAGATTTACTAGAAGAATTTCAGAGTGTTATATTAAAGGTACTTTTAGAAATGACTGAATTTCTACTCAGTGTCTCTCTCAGGTCACCCTATGGCGTTTGAAAAACCATACATACAGAAACAGGTACCCACTGAATACCCACTAAGTGAGAAACATTGATCCAAAGCCTGGGGCGTGTGGGGATTCTCCTCGGGATGAAGTGAACTTGTAATGTGTCCAGCTTTCTGAGAGAGCTCACATTCTGAGTGAGATAAGAATATGTGACACATGATCTATAACTGTAGGTCACACATGCTAAGTACACAGATCAATTCCAACCATAGGTTTAGGTGGTAAAATACTCATGGGGTTGATCAGTGATATAAAAAGAACAAGTCCAATATTTTCACTGACAATGTATAGAGGCCTTAAAGAAAGGGATGTGTGATTCTTACATCAATTTTGTGATGGCCAACAATTGAAATGACCTCCACTGACCTCAACCTCTCTTACTTCAAAATCTTGGCTCTGGAAAAAGTGACTATCTCCCAAGAAAATTCACAAGAGCAGAAACTGACATATTTTGCCAACAGCCAATAGGAACCTAAGAATGGTCAAACAGGCAAATAAAGGGCCTTGAATGATATATAGCTTAGACCACACTTCATGACTGCCTTAGAACATGGCCTGACACATAATAATTCAGCTTAGTTGCATCTGGATTCATGAATCCCAATGTGTAAAGTAATAAACATCTGTGATTTTTAAAAATTTATTTATTAGATAATTTCTTCATTTACATTACAAGTGCTATCCCAAAAGTCCCCTATACCCTCCCCCTGCCCTGCTCCCTTACCCACCCACTCCCACTACTTGGCCCTGGCATTCCCCTGTACTGGGGCTTACAAACATTGCTAGACCTAGGACCTTTCTTCCCCAGTAATGGCCAACTAGGCCAACTTCTAATACATATGCTGCTAGAGATGTAAGCTCTGGGGGTTCTGATTAGTTCATATTGTTGTTCCATCTATAGGGTTGCAGACCCCTACAGCTCTTGGGTTCTCTCTCTGGCTCCTACATTGGGGACCCTATGTTCTGCCCTATAGATGATTGTGAGCATCCACTTCTGTATTTGTCAGGGACTGTCAAAGCCTCACAGGAGACAGCTATATCAGGGTCCTTTCAGCAATGCCCTGCTGGTATATGCAGTAGTGTCTGGATTTGGTGGCTGATTATGTGAGGGACCACCTGGGTGGGGCACTCTCTGGATGGTCCATCCTTTCATTTTAGTTCCACACTTTGTCATTTTTGGAGGGTATGTTACATGGAAATAGATATTCTACACAGAAATATAGGACTGGTTGTACTGTAACTTTAACCAAGTTTCAATAATTTAAAAACAGAAAAATGTCTTACCAAAAACAAAACAAAACAAAACAAAACAAAACAAAAAAAACAAAAAAATAGGAAAACAGAGGAGCCATGGTTCTGGGGGAGAAGAAAGAATGGCTCTGGGAGCAGGGCGGGGACAGGAGACTGAAGTTGGGTTATACTGTATGAAAGACAAATTAAAAACAAAGAAATATAATCTCTGTAAATAAACTTAGCACAGTTAGAGTGGCTACTACCCTGTAAGAGAAATATACATATACATACATACATACATGTGTATATATATATATATATATATATATATATATATATATATATATATATATATTTGTCCCAAGAATAAAGAAGTGGCTTGGAAAATTAAGCAGTTCTAAAGTTTGAGATCTGAAGTAGACACAAAGGAGATAAGTAATGGCATCTTGCTGGCAAAAAAATGTGGCTGCTGGGTATTAGATAATGAAAACTGTAGACAAGTATGACTCTTTCTTTGTTTAATAGTTATATAGCTTGATGTTCTTGTGGGATGCTTAACAGTAGGTGTGGGGGCTATGCCTGACTCTTACCTTCTGTAGGACACTTTTCCTCCAACTGGTTGCCATGTCCAGCCTTGATATGGAGGTCTAGTCTTGCTGTAGCTTTTTATGCCTTGTTTGGTTGATGAGCCTGGGAGGCCTGTTCTTTTCTGAAGAAAAATGGAGCAAGAGTGGATGTGGGGAAGATGGGAGGTAGGTGGGAGTGGATGTGGGGAAGATGGGAGGTAGGTGGGAGTGGTTAGGAGGCTTGGAGGGAAGGAAAACTGTGGGCAAGTTATAATATATGAGAGAAGAATTTTAAAAGAAGTAAAAAAACAAAACAAAACAAAACAAAACAAAACAAAAAAAACCCGAATTGTCTTTTAAATTGTTATTATATATTTTTTTGAGATTTTAATGTTTTACACTCCCATTTCCCCACTCTAAGCTCTCCCATCCTTGCTTTCTTTCAAATTAATGGCCTCTTTTTTTCACTAATTGTTATTGCATACATATGTCTATATACATATATGCTCCTAAATAAAACCTACTCATGGTATATAATTTGTTTATTATATCATTTAAAAATTATGTATTAGCTGTGTGCATGTGAATGGCTCACATGTGAAAGTCAGAGAACAACATGCAGGCATCAGCTCCCATCTTCTACCATGTGGTTCCCAGCAATAGATCTTTAATTGTCAGTTAGGTTTAGTAGCAGGCAGTTTTTACCTTTATCTGCTGAGTCACCTAGCAGACTTTGTGTGTGTGTGTGTGTGTGTGTGTGTGTGTGTGTGTGTGTGTGTGTGCTTGTATGTGTGCATGTTTGTCTAATATGAAGAAAATTGTAAGCTACACTCTGTTTTTTATTGGACTATTTCCCCTAATATCTTCAAATGGACTGAAAAATGGAATGTGGTCCTGTGAAAGCTTGATGCCCCAGTGTAGGGGAGTGGCCGGACAGGGAGGCAGGAGTGATTGGGTGGGTGGGAGAGCACCCTCATAGAAGGAGGGTGATGGGATAGGGGATTTTCAGAGGGAAAGTCAAAAAAAAGGGACACCATTTGAAATGTAAATAAAGAAAATATCTAATCTAAAGAAAGGGAAAAAATGGAATGCTTGATATTTTTCCTTCTTAAAGGAATTATTAAACCAATCCTCTGAAAAAGAAAGACTTAAAATAAAGCTTTGTGACAAAGATGAATGAAATTTGTACAGAAAAACTTTAAGAAGTAAAAAATAAATGCATTGCTCTGACCATCCTTAAATATTTCTTTAGTATAAGCTCAGTCTCAGTGTTCAAGATATGGATATTAAGAGTTTGGTAGTACATGATTTGGCAAAAGGGATTCCATTAAAATTTGCAGTGTTTTTGCCAAAAGTTTAACCTGAGTTATTCTTGGAGAAGTTCAGGATGGGAAGACATTTACTAAATCCTGTTTTGAGCTTCTCTGCTGCCATTGCTAGTGTCACGACTCTCTCACTTCAGTTCCAGCACATTGATTTTTATGTTTTAAACTATCTAATCCTCACAGACAGAACAGCACTACAGAAATTCAATTACAGTTCAAATTGATGATGTACTTTGGAACAAAGCCACAGAGACATGTCTTATTTGTCTCAGAAGCATCACATCACTGTGAATGTGGAAATGTTACAGAAGAGTCCTCCACAGTAAAATAATGTGTCTCACTTGCTTAGAAACATGTTGACCTTGTTTAAGTTTGAGTTTGATAAAGACTGGCTCTTTTTGTTTGTATGTTTGTTTGGTTGCTTGATTTGGTTTGTTGTTTTTATTTTGTCCATGTAGCATGACTATTGTTATTCTTGAATGAAAAAAGATCTCCACTTATGGACGAAGTTAATGGTAAAACATAGGAAGTAGTAAAATATAGCTTCTGCTCTTTCCTTTAGCAAAGTAAACTAATATTTCCCCAAGATGCTCTTGTTGATGGCATTCATACAATTCCTACTTTTACTTTCCTGACATCATGCCTTATCCCAGGCTAGGCTACAAATTATGTACCCAAACATGATCTTGAACTTCTGATCTTCCTATAAGAATGTTTCTATTATTTTTAATTGTATCTACATAAATATGCACATTTGTGAATGCTGGGGTGAGAGCAGTGCCTGTGGAAGTTGGAGGTCTCTGATCCACCTGGAGCTTGAAGTGCAGGCTGAACTGGAAACCAAACACAGCTCCTAGTATATGTTCCTAAACACTAGGGCGTCTCTACAGCTTTGTTCAGAAAAGTTCCATTCTTGTTTCTTAAAAATAAGTATGTAAGTCTTTATCCATGGATATAACATCCTCATAAAGTTAAACTTGCTGTCAATACTGAAAGGACTTAGTATTTGATATGTAAACATGTACAGCACTATAGTAGATATGCATCATACCACACTCATTTTATTCTTAAGAATGGTAAAAAAAACTTAACATCTCCCAGCCTTGCATTTGTCTGCCTATTGTCATCATGGCTGCTACTCCACAATAATTCCTTTCTAATTAATGTGATGAAACATACAATATTTTAAAAAGATCAAGTGATCATTCTAATACTACAAAGAAGTTCTGAGCCATCTCATTCTCGAGTTCATTTAATTACATTGTTTCTCATTACAAAATATTTTGCTGTTAACTAATTTAGAATTCATGAACATCTTAGTATAAGTATTTCTCCATTAACAACTATTGAGTCTGATTTTCCTGAGGCTACTTAGTGAAAATTGTTTTCAGTTCTTTTTATGCATGTGTTTGTGCCACAACTGTGTATGAAGCCACATCAATGAGACAGACACCATGCCAGTGATACAGTAGGGCATATTTTACTGTCTTACATATATTTGATAGTAAATGAAATAGCCTTTCATTCAATTTTCTCCAGCAAATTTTTAAGGTAGATTAAGAAAATTGATTTTCTGAGAACTTCTAAATATTCTGTGCAGAGACTTTCAAGTTCCTCATGCTCCTGTGGGTAAAACCTGATGAAACTGTCACTTCAAGAACCACAATGAGGATGGAATAAAAACATAAATGTCTGTTAAAGGCATCAGAGAAAAATCAGAGAGTTAATATATATGATGTTGAATTCTGCAAAGATTGAATTCCCATTAAGTTAATCCCTTTATTTTCTGTATTTTCCGTATACTATTTCTAATTAAGTCTACCGCTAACAAGGGTCTTTAAGTAAACACCTATCTATATGATACTAATGCTGATTTGTAGGATTACATCAAAAATATTATATAAGAAGATGAAGCATAATTCAGGAGCAGCGTGTCAGAAATCCAAATGCTGATGCTATAGCTTGCTCAATAGGCAAAGCTACCATGCCTGGAGTAAAAGGCTGACAAAACCAATCTCTTGTTACCAAATGATTCCCTGCTTATAATGTAGGAACATCACTGAAAGAGATATGATTCAGTTTCCAAGTACACAGCTAGAGAACACTGGCAGAGGCACAGAATAGTTATTTAGGAGAAGAGAAAGAAAGAATAATGAGAAGTTTAAGTGCTTTCCACAGGAGAATTAGATATCTGAAGAAGTTCAGTACTTCAAACCTAGTGGTCCTTTCGAAGCAGTAAGTAACAATAAGGAAATTGCCTTAAACAAAACAAAACAAAAGAAAACAAAACAAAACAAAACAAAAGCTGGGTTTTTCTACATAGCCCTGGCTGTCCTGGAACTGATTCTGTAGACCTGGCTCACCTAGAACTCACAGTGATCCACCTGTCTCTGCCTCCTTAGTGCTGAGATTAAAGGCATGTAGAACTACACCCCCACAAAAAAATTGCTTTCAATCACTTTGTACTAATTGGCAGCTCTATGGAAGTCATAAACTGAAGCTCTTGACCAACCGAAAGTTTGAAAGATGATTAGATGGAGACAAATTATAAAGAGTTGTCTAATTAAAAACAGAGAGAGAGAAAGAAAGAAAGAGAGAGAGAGAGAGAGAGAGAGAGAGAGAGAGAGAGAGTTCTGTGAGTGGGTATACAGCCTACTTCCTAACAAATTAGAGATCAGGTTAAGAGCCTTGGGTGAATATGAGTAAGGCAATGCTCGAGCTTGAAGTTTCTCTTAAATAGATCAGTTGAACTAACTAGTACCCCCAGAGCTCATGTCTCTAGCTGCATATATGGAAGAAGATGGCCTAGTTGGCCATCATTGGAAAGAGAGGCCCCTTGGTCATGCAGACTTTATATGCCCCAGTACAGGGGAATGCCAGGGCCATTATGTGGGAGGAGGTGGGTAGGGGAGCAGGGCGGGGATGGGGGAGGGTATGGGGAACTTTCTGGATAACACTTTAAATGTAAATGAAGAAAATATCTAATAAAGAAAAAATAATTTAAAAAATAGATCAATTGAGCTACTGAACAGGAATAAGCCCTCAATAAAGGTATCCATTCTTGCAAAACAGAAAAAAAAGCAGCAATAATTGAGATATGGAGAAACCCTAACTGACTATTTAAAAATATTTTGTACATACATCTACCTGTATAATACAACTCCCACATAGAGGTTTCCCAGATGGAAAAACTAACTCAGAAATTAAAATGTTAGTTGCTGGAGGCTGGAACAAGGAAAATGAACTACTGCTCTTTGACTGGAGCATTTTAGTCATAGAGGACGAAAATGTTAAAGAAATTTACTACACATTATTTTCCTGATACTTTCCCATTCTGCACTGTGATTTGAACATTTGTCAAGGGTAGGTATGTCTCTTTGTTAAGGGTATGTGTGTCCTTTTCATTACAGAAGAAAAAATGGTGACATGAATTAAACTGTCCTATGATCTAAGAAGGATTTCGAAAGTTTTGTGTTAAATCATATATAAAAACAAATTTACAAAATGTTATAAGTTTTAGATATGTAGATATAATGGTGTTTGGATATCTCTGCATTGGCTGAAAATTAATTAACTCTAAGCAAATGCTGTAGCACCTATGCTGTGACCAGAAAATTGATTTTGTTAAGCATAGCACATTTTGGAATCTAATTCACCCATTCAAACTGAATTAATGCCTTCAAGATTTTAGCACATAATCCACAAAAACATCTAGTTATTACAACATGTAAAAGAGGATTATTACTTCCCAAGAGATGCTTAAAATATTTTAGGCTCCACTAAGTAGAATTTATATCATTGGGATTGCTATTGCTCTTAATTGAAAACTCTGGTTTATTAAAATGGTCTTATTATTCTAACCCTCAAACCTGGTTACTACTGTTAAATGCATTTCCTGGTATTAAAGACTTTTCTCCCTCTTTTATACTTAAGTCTCCATTTATTTGCTGCTCTTGTAATGCTTTGGGATAATGGATACTTCATTGACACTGTTGTTTATTGATTCCAATCTCTAAAACCCTTAACTTCTAGCTGACAGTACATCACATTTTCTAGCTCAGTGGGAAATGATTATTTGAAAATGTTCTTTCAAAAATAAACCTGTATCAAATTAATGAAGTTGAATTTTGATTAAAGCCATTTCTACATGCCCATTGAGAATAATTTATCTTGTATCATTTTCAGAAACTTGGAATTTTATTCCTTAGACTTCTCAATGAATTACCTGGCCTTAAATAAGTTGCAAGAGTAACACAAATATATTTTCAAAACTTGATTTAATAAGACATGGACTCACCTAGGTGACAACCCTTCAGGCAATTAATGAAGGGCGTTTTACAGTGGGAGAGTCTCTGGGCATGCCTGTGAGGATGGATCTGGAGGACATCATCCTGAGTCAGGTAACCCAGTCACAAGAGAACGCACATGATATGCACTCACTGATAAGTGGTTATTATCCCAGAAGCTCAGAATATCAAAGATAGAATTCACAAAACACATGAAACTCAAGAAGATGGAAGACCAAAGTGTGGATACTTCAGTCCTTCTTTGAAGGGAGAACAAAATACCCATGGAAGGAGTTACAGAGACAACCTGTGATGCATAAACTAAAGGAATGACCATCCAGAGACTGTCCCACCTGTGAATCAATCCCATATTCAACCACCAAACCCAGACACTATTGTGGAGGCCAACAAGTGCTTGATGACAGGATCCTGATAGCTGTCTCCTGAGAGGCTCTGCCAAAGCCTGACAAATACAGAAGTGGATGCTCACAGCCATCCTATTGGACTAAGCACAGGATCCCCAATGAAGAAGTACCCAAGGAGCTGAAGGGGTTTGCAGCCGCATAGGAGGACCATCTATATGAACTGATCAGTACCCCCAGAGTTCCCTGGGACTAAACAACAAACCAAAAGAAAACACATGGTGGGACTCATGGCTCCAGCTGCATATGTAGCAGAGGATGGCCTTGTTGGTCATCAATGGGAGGAGAGGCACGTGTTCCTGTGAAGGTTCTATGCCCAAGTATAGCAGAAAGCCAGGGCTAGGAAGCAGGAGTGGGTGGGTTAGTGAGCAGGGGGAGTGGGTAGGGGATAGGGGATTGTTGGAGTGAAAACTAGGAAAGGGGATATCATTCGAAATGTAAATAAAGAAAATATCTAATTTTTTTTTAAAAAAAAGAAAGAGAAAAGGGAAAGTTCCATTAAAACTGAGAGCAGTGATGCAACTTCACCAACTGTCTGCCAAGTCCTGTCTGCCACAGGACTCCCCATCTATGATGGACTGTACCCTTGAACTGTAAGCCAAAAATAAATTCTTTCTCATTGAAGTTCCTTCTTTTGGAGATCTTTCTCATAGTAAGAGGAATGCTAACACTTAAGTTGTAAAATCAACTTTTACCCTTCTATTATGACATAAAAATGTTAATCTACCACTGACTTAGGCAATTGAAGAAAGTGAACCCCATTACTGTTAATCAATGTAGCAAAATCATGTGCGTGGTCCATTTAGTTTAGCCCTTTGTTATTACTGGCTTACTTATTTTTTTACTCCTGTTCTATTTATAAATACTTTGTACATGTTACATCGTCAAAAAGTTACAAATATAGCCCAGTTGACTTGAGTTGGTTATTACTAATGAGAATTGAATGTTGCATAGCCACAAAAGAATGAAAAATTATTTCCAACTGCCTATTCTTTTGAAAAGATGTTGATATCATTCATTATAAAAATTTGAGTCATATTGATAGAAATTAAACAAGAAAGTATTAAAATTTATCCCTGGAAATTAGTGTGGGAAAGTTCATGACAATAAATTAAACTCCATATTGTCTTTGCTTCGAATGTCCTTCTGTTCTTTTTCTTATTTATTTATTTGTTTATTTACTATTAGAGAATTTCTTCATTTACATTTCAAGTATTATCCCATAAGTCCCCTATACCCTCCCCCTACCCTGCTCCCCTACCCACCCACTCCCACTACTTGGCCCTAGCATTCCCCTGTACTGGGGCATATAAAGTTTGCTAAACCAAGGGCCTTTCTTCCCCAATAATGGCCAACTAGGCCATCTTCTAATACATATGCAGCTAGAGACATGAGCTCTGGGGGTTCTTATTAGTTCATATTGTTGTTCCATCCATAGGTTTGCAGACACCTACAGCTCTTGGGTACTCTCTCTAGCTCCTACATTGGGGACCCTGTGTTCTGCCCTATAGATATCTGTGAGCATCCACTTCTGTATTTGTCAGGGACTGTCAAAGCCTCACAGGAGACAGCTATATCAGGGTACTTTCAGAAATATCCTGCTGGTGTATGCAGTCGTGTCTGCATTTGGTGGCTGATTATGTGATGGACCACCCGGGTGGGGCAATCTCTGGATGATCCATCCTTTCATTTTAGCTCCAAACTTTGTCTCTGCACCTCCTTCCATGTATATTTTAATCCCTATTCTAGGGAGAAATAAAGTATCCACATGTTGGTCTTTCTTGATTTTCTTGTGTTTTGGAAATTGTATCTTGGGTATTCTAGGTTTCTGGGCTAATATCCGCTTATCAGTGAGTGCATATTAAGAGACTTCTTCTGTGATTGGGTTACCTCACTCAGGATGATATCCTCCAGATACATCCATTTGCTCAAGAATTTCATAAATTCATTGTTTTTAATAGCTGTGTAGTACTCCATTGAGTAAATGTACCACATTTTCTGTACCCATTCCTCTGTTGAGGGACATCTGGGTTCTTTCCAGTTTCTGGCTATTATAAATAAGGCTGCTATGAACATAGTGGAGCATGTGTCCTTGTTACCAGTTGGAATATCTTCTGGGTATATGCCCAGTAGAGGTATTGCTGGATCTTTTGGTAGTAATATGTCCAGTTTTCTGAGAAACCGCCAGACTTATTTCCAGAGTGGTTGTACCAACTTGCAATCCCACCAGCAATGAAGGAGTGTTCCTCTTTCTCCACATCCTTGCCAGCATCTGCTGTCAACTGAATTTTTGATAATAGCCATTCTGACTGGTGTGAGGTGGAATTTCAGGGTTGTTTTGATTTGCATTTCTCTGATGATTAAGGATTTCGAACATTTTTTTTTCAACTTTTATTAGATATTTTCTTCATTTACATTTCAAGTGTTATCCAGAAAGTTCCCTATATCCTCCCCCCTCCCGGCCCTGCTACCCTACCCACCCGCTCCCACCCCCTGGCCCCGGCGTTCCCCTGTATTGGGGCAAATAAAGTCTGCATAACCAAGGGGCCTCTCTTCCCACTGATGGCCAACNGAAGGAAGTGAAAGATTTGTATGACAAGAACTTCGAACATTTTTTAAAGGTGCTTCTCAGCCCTTTTTCATTCTTCAGTTGAGAATTCTTTGTTTAGCTTTGTACCCCATTTTTAAATGGGGTTATTTGAATTTCTGGAGTTCAGCTTCTTGAGCTCTTTGTAAATATTGGATATTAGCCTCCGATCAGATTTAGGATTGGTAAAAATTCTTTCCCAATCTGTTGGTGGCCTTTTTGTCTTATTGACAGTATCTTTTGCTTTGCAGAAGCTTTGCAATTTTCTAAGGTCCCATTTGTTGATCTGTGATCTTATAGTACAGTCCATTGGTGTTCTGTTTAGGAATTTTACCCCTGTGCCCATATCTACAAGGGTTTTCCCCACTTTCTCCCCTATGAATTTCAGTGTCTCTGGTTTAATGTGGAGGTCTTTGATTCACTTAGACTTGAGCTTTGTACAAGGAGAAAGGAATGGATTAATTCGCATTCTTCTACATGTTGACCTTCAGTTGTGCCAGCACCATTTATTGAAAATGCTGTCTTTTTTCCACTAGATAGTTTTAGCTCCCTTGTCAAAGATAAGGTGACCAAAGCTGTGTGGGTTCATTTCTGGGTCTTCAATTCTATTCCATTGGTCTACCTGTCTGTTGTTATACCAGTACCAAGTAGGTTTTATTACAGTTGCTCTGTAGTACAGCTTGAGGTCAGACATGGTGATTCCACCAGAGGTTCTTTTATTGTTGAGGATAGTTTTTGCCATCCTAGGTTTTTTATTATTCCAGATGAATTTGCAAATTGCCCTTTCTATCTCAGTGAAGAATTGAGTTGGATTTTTGATGGGGATTGCATTGAATCTGTAGATTGCTTTCGGCAAGATAACCATTTTGACTATATTAATCCTGCCAATCCATGAGCATGGGAGATCTTTCCATCTTCTGAGATCTTCTTCAATTTCTTTCTTCAGAAGTTCTTGTCATACAGATATTTCACTTCCTTCATTAAAGTCACACCAAGGTATTTTATATCATTTGTGACTATTGTGAAGGGTGTTGTTTCCCTAATTTCTTTCTCATCCTGTTTATCTTTTGTGTAGAGAAAGGCCACTGATTTGTTTGAGTTAATTTTATATCTGGCTACTGCACTGAAGCCTTTTATCAGGTTTAGAAGTTCTCTGCTGGAATCTTTAGGGTCACTTATATATAATATCATATCATCTGTAAATACTGATATTTTGACTTCTTCCTTTCCAATTTGTATCCCCTTGATCTCCTTTCGTTGTGGAATCGTTCTGGCTAGGACTTCAAGTACTATACTGAATAGGTAGGGAGAAAGTGGGCAGCCTTGTCTAGTTCCTGATTTTAGTGGGATTGCTTCCAGCTTCTCTCCATTTACTTTGATGTTGGCTACTGGCTTATTGTATATTGCTTTTATCATGTTTAGGTATGGGCCTTGAATCCCAGATCTTTCCATGACTTTTATCATGAATGGGTGCTGGATTTTGTCAAATGCCTTCTCAGCATCTAAGGAGATGATCATGTGACTTTTGTCTTTGAGTTTGTTTATATAGAGGATTACGTTGATGGATCGAATGTCCTTCTTAAAGATCTGTGTGCTACCTATGCTAAGTTTGAAATGTTAACAATCCCATCTTTCATTTTATTTTGAGTGTCTAGAAAGCTAAGGAAGTCAATAACAGCTCTCTCTTCATAGGGAATGCAGTCAACTAGTAAAATAAAAATGATTGAAATTGAATGAATCTAACAGTGTTACTAGCTAAGGAAGTGAAAACGTGTAGCTAATTTAAAATAAACAACAATAACAATATGAACAGGCAAATAGTATCACCATGCTCTTCTAGCATATTGAGCATTACTTTAGTTAGATTGATAATAATAGTCTATGAATTGTAGTGGACATTGAAAGAGTTTTCTCACAGACCTCTTTATTGGAGGGATACATCTTGAAAAACAAAAACATTGTGCATAGTATCAACAACAATTTCATTAATGTAACATTTTTGTTGTACTAACGTGAATGTATTTATTTATTTATTTATTTATTTATTTAATATTTTCTTCATTTACATTTCAAATGTTATCCCCTTTCCTAGTTTCCCCTATGAAAATCCTCTACCCCCTTCCCCCTCCCCTTGCTCTCCATCCCACCCACTACCCTTCCCAGTCCTGGCATTCCCCTATACTGGGGCATAGAACCTTCACAGGACCTAGGGCCTCTCCCACTGATGACCAACTAGGCCATCCTCATCTACATATACCGCCAGAGCCACATGTCCCACCATGTTTTTTCTTTGATTGGTGGTTTAGTTCCAAGGAGCTCTGTGGGTACTGATAAGTTCATATTGATGTTCCTCCTATGGGGCTTCAGGCCCCTTCAGCTCCCTGGGTACTTTCTCTAGCTCCTTCATTGGGAACCTTCATGACTGTGACCATCTACTTCTGTATTTGCCATACACTGGCAAAGGCCCTCAGGAGACAGTTATATCAGTCTACTGTCAGCAGACTCTTTTTGGCATCTGCAGTAGTGTCTGGGCTTGGTGGTTGTTTACGGGATGAATCCCAAGTGGAGCAGTATCTGGAGGGTCATTCCTTCAGTCTGTGCTCTGAACTTTGTCTCTGTAACTCCTTCCATGGGTATTTTTATTGTACAAGAAAATAAATCTAACTGTTCTTTATGTAAGACTTCTCTGTGGAGCACAGCTCTCAGATGAGTCTTACTAAAGGTACCTGAAGAGACTAAACTTTCCAATAGAATTTCATTTTTTCTTATAAAATTTCTCAACACATTAACCCACCACCCCAAGTGTGGATTCTTCAGTCCAACTTAGAAGAGGGTAAGAAAATAATCACGAGAGGTAGAGGGATGGTGAAACCTAGGTGAGAGAAGGGAGGGGAAGGGTAAAGAGGGAACAGGATCAGATGGGGGGGGGGAGGAGAACAGAAGCCCAGAAGGGCAGAAGAAATAGAAATATGCAGCAGTATTGAAACCTCCCCCCAGACCTCACAAGGATTAAAACCCCAACCAAAGAGTGTACACGGAGGGACCCATGACTTGAGCTGCAAATGTAGCAGAGAATGGCCTTGTTGGACATCAGTTGGAGGAGAGGCCCTTGGTCCTGGGAAGGCTTGATGCCCCAGTGTAGGGGAATGCCAAGGTAGAGAGGTGGGAAAGGGTGGGTGGGTGGGTGGAGGAACACCCTCATAGAAGCAGGGGGAAAGTGGATAGGATAGGGAGTTTCCAGGGTGGGGGAGGGGGGACAGGGAAAGTAGATAGGATTTGAAATGTAAAGAAAAATATCCAATAAAAGAAAAAAAGAAAGAAATGGTGACTGAGAGTTGACAGTATTAAGGTGTCTGTCATGCATTTGTATATATGTGTGTCTGTGCTGTTTTGTCTTCAGAATCACAAAGAACCAAATTATCACTCAGTGAAATGTTTTCAGATAAATTACATTTCCAGTCTGACTCTATTTATATTCTAAGCTCACTAGGACCTTCAAATGTCTTCACACTGCTTTCAAAATCATCTGCAATTGCTTCACAAATGAGGAATGGATACAAAAAAAATTGGTACATTTACACAATGGAGTACTACTCAGCTATTAGAAACAATGAATATATGAAATTCCTAGGCAAATGGATGGATCTGGAGGGTGTCATCCTGAGTGAGGTAACCCAATCACAAAAGAACTCATAACATGTACTCACTGATATGTGGATATTAGCCCAGAAGCCTAGACTACCCAAGATACAATTTACTAAACACATGAAACTCAAGAAGAATGAAGTTCAAAATGTGGTCTTTTCGCCCCTTCCTAGAATTAAGAACAAAGCACACATTGAAGAAGTTGCAGAGATCATGTGTGAAGCTGAATCAAAAGGAAGGACCAACCAGTGACGGCGGCTGCCAGGGATCCTTCCCATAATCAGCCACAAAAATAAACACTATTGCATATTCCAGCAAGATAATGCTGAAAGGGCCCTGATATAGCTGTCTCGTGGGAGGCTATACCAGTGCCTGGCAAACACGGAAGTGGATGCTCACAGTCAGCTATTAGTTGGAACACAGGACTCCCAAGGAAGGAGATAAAGTACTCAAGGAGATGAAGGGGTCTTCAACCCTATAGGTGGAAGAATAACATGAACTAACTAGTTCCCCCTGTGCTCATGTCTCTAGCTGCATATATGGAAAAAGATGGCCAAGTTGGCTATCATTGGGAAGAAAGGCCCCTTGGTCATGCAGACTTTATATGCCCCAGTACAGGGGAACGCCAGGGCCATTATGTGGGAGGGGGTGGGTAGGGGAGCAGGGCAGGGATGGGGGAGGGTATGGGGAACTTTCTGGATAACACTTGAAATGTAAATGAAGAAAATATCTAATAAAGAAAAAATAATTTGAAAAAACTCAATAGAATTTCAATATTTTGTTTCAATATTTTTTTCAATAGTTTTAAAAGTCAATGATAATGGAAATACCGGGAATAGTGTGCAACTGTGTTTCCAAGTGGGTATTTATCCCCCCCCCAGTGGATAGAGTAAATCTTTTTTTTTTATTAGATAATTTCTTCATTTATATTACAAGTGCTATCCCAAAAGTCCCCTATACCCTCCCCCGCCCTGTTCCCCTACCCACCCACATGTTGACAACATGCTCTTGTGATTTTTACCAAGAAGTCAAATGCAGTGGGTAACACAGCAAGTTATTAACATTTGAGGGGAGGTACAAAATGGGAGTGGGAAAAGTTACGTTATTATATTTTTTAAAATATTTTTAATTTTAGTTCACTGCGTGATGCTATATAGAGTATTAAGCCTCCCCCCGCTCTGTGTGTATGTCAGGAGGGGAGATGTGCCACCACACTTGGCTATTTTTTTACTTTTGACAAAGCCAGATATTCTGCTTTGTTGTATTGCTATTTTGAGCATTGGCATGAAAGAGCCTCTTGTAATCCTTTGATCAAATCTATGCTTCTTAGTTAAATTGACATGACTGTTGCATTGCTACAAAGAAGCAATTCAGTTTCCTCTCATAGCATTTGAGCTGTCACATGAATGATGAATTTGCTTTATGTATTTTGTTGTTGTTGTTGTTGTTGTTGTTGTTGTTGTTGTTGTTGTTACTGCTGCTGCTGTTGCTGCTGTTGCTGCTGTTTTTTAAAAGGGTATTAAAGGAAACACATGCATGTCCACCAGAGGGAGGGGAAGGTTACTCTCAGATGCTGTTCTGTCCATCTTCTTTTTTGTGACAGGTTCTCTCAATGAAACTGAGGGCTTGTCAATTTGGCTAGGATGACCAGGTAGTGAGTCACAAAAGCTTCTAGTCTCTGTCTCTCCATCAGTATTATATAATTTCACAGCACTGTGCTTTTTACCTTTGTACTTGACATCAAACTCATGTCCTCATGCTTAACAGGCAAGCACGTTACTGATGGATTGATTCAACCTCTTACCTCCCAGATATGCCTAAGGAGAATCAAGATGTGTCTAGTGGCAAAGAATATTTTGAGATATTGTACACACAAATTTTTCAATTAATATTCATTAATCAATCATATGTCACCTTTTCCTACAAGGTATTTACACAATGCATGAATTTTGTTTGGGAAGAATCAAAGATTATTAATCTAGCTTTCTCACAACAAATGAGAGTCAGGGGTTTTAAAACAGCTATTGTAGTTTTACTGGAAATATTGAAACTACTTAGAGTGAGAATGTAGTCGTTGGTCTAAGATTTTCCCTTAGTGATATAGGACAAAGATAATTCCTTTACTGTTCTGCCATGATGCTAAAAATTTTATCATTGCCAGTTACAAATTGAGTCACATGCAAGTTATTCGGTGTCTTGAAATATCAAATCTCTTTATGCGTTTTGAAGATCAACCAGGCATATGTCTTTCTACAAAAATTGTAATACTTTGCCAAGACCTGCATAATGACAATACACATTAGCATGCAACCATGCCCATGGGAAATTTTTTAGATGAAAACTTATAGGTAATCCATGACTGTTGAGAGAGGTTTCATCCAGAGATGAGTACTATAGTACTTTATCTATCCATTCCTAAGTTTTTAACCCTAAAAGCAAGCACACATGAGCACCATTAAATAGATACACTATACTGTATGTGAGTATATATATGTATGTTATATATTATATCATATATATGTATATAATTAATATGTGTGAATGTGTATATAGCAATAATAAAAAGATAAGGGCAATAAACTTGAGAAAGAGTGGTGAGGAGATGAGAGGAGTTGGAAAGGGATGGAGATATGTAAACACAGTATTAGGATATGAAATCCTCAGAAAATAAAAAAGTTAAATTAAAATTTGTAATTAAAAATGTAATTAAGATGCTATTTTTGAGCTAAAGCATTACAATATTTCATATTTGAAATCTAAGAAAAAAGTTTACAAGCCACAAACAACTGCTACTTAATTACATTCTTTTTTCCAATTTTATTAGATATTTTCTTAATTTACATTTCAAATGTTATCCTGAAAGTCCCCTATACACTCCCCCATCCCCCACCCTGTTCCCCTAGCACCGCACTCCCACTTTTTGGCCCTGGCATTCCCCTGTACTGGAGCATATAAAGTTTTCATGACCAAGGGGCCTCTCTTCCCAATGATGGCCAACTAGGCCATCTTCTGCTAAATACACAGCTGGAGACATGAGCTGTGGGGGTGCTGGTTAGTTCATATTGTTCTTCCACCTATAGGGTTGGAGACCCCTTCAGCTCCTGGGGTACTTTCTCTAGCTCCTCCCTTGGGAACCCTGTGTTCCATCTAATAGCTGACTGTGAGCATCCACTTCCGTGTTTGCCAGGCATTGGTATAGCCTCCCACGAGACAGCTATAGCAGGGCCCTTTCAGCAAAATCTTGCTGGCATATGCAATAGTGTCTGCGTTTGGTGTCTGATTATGGGATGGATCCCTGGCTCCAGCAGTCATTGGTTGGTCCATCCTTTTGTTTCAGCTCCACACTTGATCTCTGTAACTCCTTCCATGTGTGCTTTGTTCCTATTTCCAAGAAGGGGCGAAGTGTCCACACTTTGGTCTTCATTCTTCTTGAGTTTCCTGTGTTCTACAAATTATATCTTGGGTAATCTAAGTTTCTGGGCTAATATCCACTTATCAGTGAGTACATATCATGTGAATTCTTTTGTGATTGGGTTACCTCACTCAGCATGATACCCTCCAGATCCATCCATTTGTCTAGGAATTTCATAAATTCATTGTTAACTATGTTTCTGCATAATTGTGTATGAAGTTGTCTGTCCTTTCTGAAGATGGAACCCATGGATTGTTACATTAAGCATGTGTTCTATTAGTAAGCTATATCTCTAACCATTTAGTATTAATTCTGATAGTTGGAAGTAAACATACTAATCACCCTTAATCTATTCAGTTCTTATTGCATGTATATATATGTTGTTGTTGTTTTTTTCATTTAGACTTAAGAAAACAATGACTTTTTAACATCTGGACAGATGTTTTGAGTGCCATCATAGCTGTTAAATATAAATGGCTATTTAAGTTTTGTCAACTTTAATGAAGTTATAACAGTACCAGAGAAATTGGAAGGTGGGTGGAAATAAAGATATGTAGAGATTTATAAGAAATCTAGGGCAGTACTTGTAAATTCACCAAACCAAAACTACTCCATTTTTTCCATCAACTCCCAGAAGCACTGTTCATCTTTGATTGAAATGTTCAGTATCTAGCAGTTTAGTAAAATAGCTATTTAATTATTGTAGTGGCTATTCCTCCTTGTCAACTTGACTATATCTGAAATGAACTACAATCCAGAATTGGAAGGCTCACCAGTGACCCTAATCTGGAGGCTGGGAGATAGAAGTTTCTGACCTGGATCTTGGTATGGAGATCTTGAGGCATAGTGGCTATGAATTCCAGAAGATTAAGATGGGGAGATATCCAGGTTCAAGGTCATCTGGGATTAAAGGCATGGTGGTACACACCTTTAATCTGGGCTACACCTTCTGCTGGAGATCATTGGAAGAAAGAAGGCTCTCTCTCTCTCTCTCTCTCTCTCTCTCTCTCTCTCTCTCTCTTCTTTGCCTGCTTGCCTTGTGGGATTGAGCAACTGCTAGATTCTTGGACTTCCATTCACAGCTGCTGCTGACCATTGTTGGGAGTTGGACTGCAGACTGTAAGACATCAATAAATTTCTTTACTATATAGAGACTATCCATAAGTTCTGTGACTCTGGATAATCCTGACCAATACAGTTATTAAGCAATTATGCTATCAATGCCACAGGGGAACTTCAAATACCTACTTGAATTCAGATTTAATTGTAACAGGCACATTTAGTTAGTAGCTACAAAACTGGACAGCACAGAACTTAAGGACAGAAGATATGTTATTTCAAGAATAAATGATTCAAGTAGTGCTTCAGTTTGTAATAAAATATTTGATAGAGCCTGTGACTATTGCAATAATTTTATATTACACACATTTTATTACATGCAGATAATGAAGGTACTGTCATATACTGAAAAAGGCAGGAGGCCAGAGGGAAAGTATATAGGTCCTACTTTAAGATATTGAACAGAATAGCTTCATGATCTTAACCTCTCCTCTATTGATTTCCTTCATTTTTCTAACTGAACAGTCTTATGTTGAAGACCTAATTTTATGTTTATATTGATTAATTGCATATGAAGTGATAATTTTAACAAATTACTAATATACAGTTTCTTTTTACCAAACTGAAGAAAATAATTTACTGTACATCCAAAACACAAATTTCTGGTTTGTGCCTGTTGACATGTAGAACAAAAACTTTTACAAATCAAGTTCCAAGTCACTGTGCTATGTGGAGTCTTATTGTTCCTACTGAGCATTGCCTGGACTCACTCATATATTACTTGACCAAAATGTATTCTAGTTTATATCTTTTAATCATTTCTCTCTAATCCCAAGCACCCTGTACAAAGGAATCAGTCTCTATTAGAAACTTTCTGGAAATTATTTACATCATTACTTCAACTGATCATTTTCAAATACTTTTTACAAAGATGGTCTCAACATAAAAGCAAATACTATGTTCCCTGACAATAAATGAAACAAGAAAACATTATGATAACAATTAGAGGAAGTCAGGCTCAGAAAGACAAATAAGGTGTGCTTTTGTCATATGCCAAACCTCGAGTGAAACTCGTATACCTTGGAGGAGCTATGAGAGGAATGGTTCATAAAATTAGATAGGGAACAGAGATCTTAAGTGAGGGAGGAGGGATTTGCATGCAAGAGGGCTGGAGAGGGAGGAAGAGTGCCAACAAGCATTGGGAAAAATAACAAGGTAGAGAACTAGAAGAGCAGCAAAGGAGAAAAAAGAACAGTGAACATGAAACTCATTATTTTAGATGCTGAGTGAAAAGGAAATGAAGCCTGCCAGCACCCCTATTTCTTCTTAATAGATAACTTGCATCTTGTTTCTGTATTACATCAATTATGTGACTTTGTCTTCTTTTATAGAACATCTATTGTTCAATCCTGTAGTCTAAGAGCAAGCACAGAATTGATGTTATTATCATAAGGACTTTGCTTTAATATGTATTATCCTAGACTAAGTCACAAAGTGTGGCATGAATTCTATTCTATCCACAGTTGGATAAAAATTACACAGAATATCATTTGAATAGCAGCCTACAGTTTATAAGCAATTTGATAATTTGATCATTTCACTGATTCCTTGCAACAGCCCTTGAAGTAAGTGTTATTTGAATTTTAAAGATAATGAAATTATTTCACACAGTGGCTAAATTTTGTTAGCAAAGGCAAAAATTACAATCAGTGATTTTGACAGATAAATAAAAATTCAAGATTGTTTCATTTATTGAAATATAAAAACTCTAAAGATTAAATCACATGATATCATGTATTATTTACCTTTAAGCTAAATGCAGGAAAAAGTATCTTTATAATAAAATGGCACACTTAGGAACTGTATGGTTTTCTTACCCTACTCTAAGAATTCAGTCCGGGATCTCTACTTGTTTCTTTTCCCTGTTACTGTGATAAAATCAAATTAATGGAGGAGGGAATTATTTGAGGTCACAGTTCAAGGTATAGTCCACTATGGTAGAGAAATTAAGCAACAGGAACTTGAAGAAGCTGGACAAATTGCAAGAAACATAAGTGAATATTTGCATGTTAGTGCAGAACTGGATATTTCTATTTTATAGTCTAGAATCTCAGCCCTGGGTCTTCCTCCTTGGTAAACTTAAAAGAAAACTCCACAGGCATTTGCAGAGATCTGTCTCCAGCAACTCGAGATTCTGTCAAGTTGGCAGTTGGCAGTAACAAGCTCCACAGTTTTTTTTTTNAGCGACAGCGGCTGCCAGGGATCCCTCCCATAATCAGCCACCAAAATAAGCACTATAGCATATGCCAGCAAGATAATGCTGAAAGGGACCTGATATAGCTGTCTTGTGGGAGGCTATACCAGTGCCTGGTAAACACAGAAGTGGATGCTCACAGTCAGCTATTAGTTGGAACACAGGACTCCCAAGGAAGGAGCTAGAGTAAGTACCCAAGGAGCAGAAGGGGTCTACAACCCTCTAGGTGGAAGAATAACATGAACTAACTAGTTCCCCTGGCACTCATGTCTCTAGCTGCATATATGGAAGAAGATGGCCTAGTTGGCCATCATTGGGAGGAGAGGCCCCTTGGTCATACAGACTCTATATGCCCCAGTACAGGGGAATGCCAGGGCCATTACGTGGGAGGGGGTGGGTAGGGAAGCAGGGCGGGGATGCGGGAGGGTAAGGGAAATTTCTGGATATTATGAGAAATGTAAATGAAGAAAATATCTAATAAAGAGGAAAAAAATAATGAAGTAGATGAGATAACATTAGTAAAACCTGAATATTTAAGATAATACATTTCCCCTTTATCTTTAATGTTAAAATGTGTTGATAAATTCCTATGAACATTGGTACTTCTTAAAATTAAATTGTATGACAACTTTTATAAAATTTGGGAGGCTATACCAGTGCCTGGCAAACAAAGAAGTGGATGCTCTCAGTCAGCTATTAGATGGAACACAGGGTTCCCAAGGAAGGAGCTAGAGAAAGTACCCAAGGAGCTGAAGGAGTCTTCAACCCTATAGGTGAAAGAACAACATGAACTAACTAGTACCCCCAGAGCTCATGTCTCTAGTTGCATATATAGAAGAAGATGGCCTAGTTGGCCGTCACTGGGAAGAGAGGCCCCTTGGTCATGCAAACTTTATATGCCCCAGTACAGGGGAACGCCAGGGCCAATAGGGGGAAGTGGGTGGGGTGGGTAGGGGAGCAGGGTGGGGGATTGGGGAGGTTTTAGGGGATTTTTGGGAGAACATGTGAAATGTAAATGAAGAAAATATCTAATAAAAAATGGAAAAAATAAATTGTATAACATACTTAGACAAAATAAATATTCACACCTGAAAAAAAATTGGGATAGAGTAACTTTACTTTGACATGATTAAAGGCATGCTTGACCAGCATTTCTTATATTACTCAACTGCATCTTAGAATATAGCATAATCTTATATGATTTAAGACAGAAATTATCTCCTACGTGTCAAATGTTATCTAATATACACCAGTCTTAAAGACAAATAATAAACATTCTCTTTCAAATGTAAAGGAGAGCTGACATTTTCAAAAAGGATCTTTTCTTTATTAATACTAATGCTTATAAAGCTAAGAAAGTTAGTTTTATGAAATTAACTTAATATTTAATTAAATGTATATTATAAATTTATATTATCTCCTCTAGCTAGTCAGAAAGCTTAGAAGCCCAAAGTAAAAAATTGAAAATTAACTATTTTCTTTTTCCTTAAAAATGATTTATTTTAAAAAGAGATGCGAAAGAAAAATATTTTTAAGATGTACCACATGAAATAATATTCTCTGTTTCTCTATTCTCTCTCTCTCTCTCTCTCTCTCTCTCTCTCTCTTTCTCTCTCTCTCTCTCTGTCTGTCTTTCTCAACCCCATAACCTGTAACTAGTTTTTGCTATGATTAAAAAACATGTACTTTTATTTTGCCTTAGAGCTAATAACTTCTAGAACTTTTGTATATTTTAAAGACAAAATTAGAGTTCTACTATGAGAGAAAATTATTAAAACATGAACCAATATATTTAGTCTGCTGTAAAGATTACACAATAAATTATTTTTAATAGGAACACATAATAAGTCACCGTGATGTTGTAGACATAGAAATACTGCTGTGGTTCCAACCACTGGCTTATCATTTTATAAGGGCTTTTATTTGTATTGCTTAGTCAATTCCTATAGCAAACTATAAGAAATGTAGTTATTATTTATCTTTACTATCAGATGAGGAAACAGGAGTAATTGATAAATGAAAATAGAACTTACTGTCTACTCCAGAAAGCTCAGTCTGAATCAGAAAATGTCCAGATTGTAGATCACATAAAATATCTAATGATTAAATATCTGTGTGCAAATTGCTATTATGCTTGTTTTATAAAATGCATGGAATTTTTCCTATTTCATTAGGTAAATGAATAATGAAATTAAGCATATTAACAATTTAAAACATTATACTTGCTACATATTAGAACCATACACATTACTTTACCCTCTTACATTAAGGTAGTGACATAGTCTAATGTTGACATATGATTAATTTTGACTGCATCTATGTAAAAGTTTTCCTAGATTATTCCTTATAAAGTAGGGAATAGCAATAATCTCAAAAGCAAAAATACAAAGCATAATACCAAGATAACCAAAATCAGTAAAAATAAAATTATCACATTACTAATATATGTAAAGAGTAAAATTCTTAAGATATGACAGGCAGATTAGAAGTCTTTCAATGTCAATACATCACTTTCCACAATGATAAAAAGCATATCTGTATGCAGTTTAAAGTATATGGCAAAAGCTGATAAGAATTTTTGAGATAAAGATAAAATTTAAAAAGAAATCAGAATAACTATTCTTTACTGAACATCCATAATTTGTAATTCAGTAACACACACAGAAACAAAGACAAAAACACATACATACATACATACCATCTAAGACATATAGAAATATTTCTGAGGGCCTATAACAAGTAAACAAGTATTTTTTTCAAGAAAATCTACTTTTCTCTGAACAACTAGAAAAGTTAACAATGAACACCTATAACACACATACACACGAACACATATACTATCAAATTTTCTAAGCAGCAGTTCTCAATGTTACTATTGCTGAGCCCCTTTAATACAGTTCCTCAGGTTGTGGTGATTCACAACTATAAAATATGTTGCTACTTTGTAGTTGTAAATTTGTTATAAATCATAATGTGAATATCTGATATACAGGATAGCTGATATGCAACATCTAAATGTATTCTGACCCACAGGTTAAGAACTACTTATTTCAAACATATGAAATTTTTTCTGAGGCACTAAAGTGAATGAACACTATTTGTTTAAGAAAATCTACCAATACTTTCTAGAAATACTGAGAATGTTTTTCCTTGAATTCCTTCACCTTATTTCCATCTTAAGAGAAGTTCAAATCTACACTTGTGTGTGATATAGCTGTTCCTGTTTGCCTCTTTTATCAGAAAGAGCTAGACCATCATATCTGTCATCCTTTGCAAATTTATATTCCATAGATTTAATTTTTAGACATTGTCCTTATATATCAAAACCTTTCTTTCTCCATTTAGTTCTCAGGAACAAACCAGAAAATGTTGGGACACATTTCCTATCCATCTAGCTTGGTAGAAGAACAAACCTTCACAGGAAGTTCATTAGATCAAGATCAGAGGCTATGGTCTCTAGCCAGCAATAGACAAAGTACCAGCAATTTTTGAAAAGAGCAAGACGATGAAAATAAAAAATTCTAAAGATATCTCTGAAATGACCCACTGTTGAATAGAACATGGAAATTCTGAACTTACTCAATATTTGTATAGCACTTTAAGCAAAATAACTTTGCTTTGTTCGGGGAAACAAATGAAAGTATTAGTCAGCTACTTCAGCAGATAGAGAGAGCTTATAGTATCAAATGAAGCTCCAAAACTACTCTTGCTTAAATTTAATTGGACCTGAGTATAGAGAAATTTGTAACTGAGGTAAGTATACAAAAGCAGAAATACCTTGGGAATTTATTGCAACTACCTAACGGTTCTGTTACTAAATGTACAAGGTAGATTCAATATCAGTTAAAAAGACTAATCTAAAACCACTGTCATCTCAACATGATTGGGAATATCCTACAAAAAGTTTACCTACTGAAGAATGACAACAAAGATATCACAGGAGTAGAAATCAGTCTTCATTAAGTTGGCCTATCCAATTAGTAAAAAAGGAGTACAAAGAATGTACAATACAATAAAGAAATGGAGAGAACATAAGAGAAATATGGGAAAATTATAGACAGAACAATACACATATAGCTGCTATATCAGATTGATTATGCATGGAATTTATGGAATTTATGGAAATTTTGACTACTGGTTATTTGAGTATTTCAAAGAGGGAAGAACCTGAAATAATCAAATAATAGTCATGTTTCACAAATCTTACACAAAACAGTCTATTGATACATGAAATTCAACAAAGTTCAATAATGTAAAGAAAAAGAGATCTATGGGGTTGGAGAAAGCAATCAGAGGCTAAGAACCCCTGCTGCGCTTGCAAAGGAGTGGGTTTCCACAACACTGACTGCCCCCCCCTTATCTCTTCCTATAGTTCCAGGTGGCTGACACATCCTTCTGTCCTCCACATTCTGTGGGCACACATATAGTGCACATACACACAAATAAGCAAAAACCCCATATACCTAAACTAAAATAAACATTCTAAAGATTAGAAATAAAAGAGACCTATAGGAAGAAATATCATGATGAATATGTGGAAGATAAGAAACAAGTAGAGAGAATTCAATCATTACAAAATATGTGTCTTATCATGTAAAAAGACAATATACAACACTGCATGATTATCACATCATAATCATTAAGGGACGAAAGAAAATAGGCTGACATATATACACTGCCAAAACAACAAAAAAAAAGCACCTGTTAACAAAGAATATTGTATTCAATAGAAGAACTTTACAAATACAAAGAGAACCAAGACAACCTTGTTACTGTTAGATCTCACATATAAAAAACACTAAAATTAAATTGAAGTCAAAGATCAAAGTTAAGATCTTAAAGTAAATCAAATACTTAGGTAGTTTGAAAGAAATGTCCCCCATACATCTCAGGTATTTGAATAATTGGTTTATAGTTGGTGGCTGTTTGATAAGAATTAGGAGGTGTGTGGATACTTCATTCCTCCTTTGAATAGGAAACAAAATACCCATGAAAGGAGTTACAGAGACAAAGTTTAGAGCTAAGATGAAAGGATGGTCCATACAGAGACTACCCCACCAGGGGGGATCCATCCCATAATCAGTCACTAAACTCAGACACTATTGCATAGGACAGCAAGTGTCTACTTAAGGGACCTTGATAAAGCTGTCTCGTACAGAAGTGGATGCTCACAGTCATCTATATGATGGAACACAGGGCCCACAATGGAGAAGCTAGAGATAGAACCCCAGGAGCTGAAGGGGTCTGCAACCCTAGAAGAGGAACAACAATATGAACTAACCAGAAACCCCAGAGCTCATGTCTCTAGCTGCATATGTAGCAGAAGATGGCCTAGTCGGCCATCATTGGGAAAAGAGGCCCCTTGGTATTGCAATCTTTATATACCCCAATACAGGGGAATGCCAGGGCCAAGAAGTGGGAGTGGGTGGGCAGGGGAACAGGGTGGTGGGAAGGGGGAGGGAACTTTTGGGATAGAATTTGAAATGAAGAAAATATCTAATAAAAAATATTGAAAAAACAAACAAAAACACAAGCAAACAAAGAATTAGGAGGTGTGCCCTTGGAAGAAATGTGTTACAGGAGACAATTTTAAGATTGAAAAAGGCTATTGCATTCTCCAGAACTATATGCTTCCTCTGTCTACAAAAAGGAAATGAGCTCAGAGTATGAGCTCTTGATTGCTGCTCCAGTGACATGCCTACTAGCCTGCTGCTCTGTTCCCTGCAGTGATGCTGGTGGACTTTTATCCCTCTGGAACTGTAAGTCCCAAATAAACCCTTCCTAGTATAAATTGTCTCGGTCGTGGTATTTTATCACAGCAATGGAAATAACTGAGACAAATATTACCCACATCAAGAAATTACTATTAAAGGTAATCATAGAAATGATTGTAGCAGTTGTTGTAGTTAAATATCTTTAGCTACAACTGGAAACAATGAGAAATTTGACTACAAATATATTTTATTCACATAAAATATGTTTCATCCATATAAAAATATAATACATTCACAAAATGTTAATACAAAATACATAAATATGTATACTCTTCATTCTAATCACAGCTTCCGTAAAAGTTGTAAAATAAAAGTATAATGATATACAGCTTTTCAGTTTGTAAATATATAAACATGATTACATTAAAAGAAAATACAGCTACATAATGCTAAGGCTTTCTGTCACACTTAAATTAAGTCAGCACAAATCTGAATCAAAATTTTTAACATTAACGTGTATCTCATGAGCTCCAGAACGATCTATAAGAAACTAACTCAAAATATAGATGGATAATATTTTTACAAACTAAGAAACTAATAACTTGATGCAAATGAAACCTGAGACCCAAAAAAAAAAAAAAAAACCAAGATATACATTGAACATATAAAAAATAAAAGGATTGGGGCTAGAGAGATGGCTCAGTGGTTAAGAACACTGACTGTTCTTCCAGAGGTCCTGAGTTCAATTCCCAGGAAGAATATAGTGGCTCACAATCATCTGTAAGGTTATCTGGTGCCGTCTTTCTGGTGAGTCTGAAGACAGCTACACTATACTCACACATATAAAATAAATAAATCTTAAAGTAAATAAATAAAAAAATAAATAAAAAGATTGGCATTTATCCAATTATATAAATGATATCAAATGTGAGCATATAAAGACTTCATTCACTAGCCATTCCATGCAGGGTCTCTTCTAGTCACTCCTATTGATGAGGCTAATTGAATGTCGACCACAACACAGTGGAAAATAAAACTTGTTCTCTTGCATGAAAGAAAGAAAGAAAGAAAGAAAGAAAGAAAGAAAGAAAGAAAGAAAGAAAGACAGACAGACAGACAGACAGACAGAAAGAAAGAAAGAAAGAAAGAAAGAAAGAAAGAAAGAAAGAAAGAAAGAAAGAAAGAAAGAAAGAAAGGAAGGAAGGAAGGGAGAGAGAGAGAGAGAGAGAGGGAGGGAGGGAGGCAGGGAGGGAGGGAGGGAGAAAGAAAAGACTTCATTCACAAAGCGGAAAAATAATTTAAACATAATTTATTTTCAAGAAACAAATCAAGAATAAGAGTAGAAAAGGATAGCTCACTCAAATGCTAACCATAAGAAATGTTTATAAACCATACTATGTGTTGTAGGTCACAGGTGACTGTCCCCCATAGGTTTATATATTTGAGGTTTTGTTCAACAGTTGGTGGAAATGCATGGAAAGTATAATTAGGTGTGCTCTTGTTGGAGAAGTCGTGTTACTAGAGGTGGGATCTGAGGTTTTAAAAAACTTATACTACCCCTATTCCCCACCCAATTCATGGATTAAGATATATGCGCTCAGGCCACTGCTCCAGCACTGTGTCTTTCCTCAGTTATCATAGTCCCTAACCTTCTGAAATTATAGGGGTTTTATCACAGCAATAGAAAATAATATGCTAACACAAAATACTATTTGAAAAATGTATTAATCTGAGGAATATAGGAATATGCATACATTAATTATCAAATACTTAAAATATATGAAGCAAAAACTCATATAAAGTATGGGTGTGGGGATGCAGAAATTGTAGTTAAAAGCTCAACTATTTAATTCTTATAACATATAAAAAATGTCTACAAAAAAAGACAAATTATACTCTAAGTCAACTAGGCCCAACCATCACTTCAGGAATGTTTCACCCAGTACAATATGATATTTAATTTTCTCAAGCACACATGAAACATTCTCTGGAAGAAACAATAGAAAAATAACATGAAATGAATAAATGTTGATAGAAAAAGGGATAAATGCACACATCTTAAATTTTTAATTTTTTTCTAGGTGGCAAATAATTTTCTGAAAATAAAGAAAAAAGCTCGGGGCCTCTCCCAGCCAGAGCACCCGCCATCCCGCCATCTTTCCTCTGAGCCCAGCAGACACAGCTAGGGACATCCCAGGACTTTAAGATCACATCGGGTTACGCTTGAGTGCAGTGCAGAGGTGGTGTTGGGAGCATCATGTCAGCGGTTGCCCCCAGGGGCAGGATCCGAGAACTCCGCCCCACCGGAGGCTGGGCCTCTCCCAGGCAGAACACCCGCCACCCCGCCATCTTTCCTCTGAGCCCAGCAACTCCAGGACTTTAAGACCACATCAGGAGCTCAGGGCCCGGGCCTCAGGCTCTGTGCACTCTCTTAGGCTCTTTCGGGACTCCCCAAGCTATCTCTAGAAGTGAGGTGAGGAGGGGAACACAGCCTCTGTTCCGGCCCAATCTTGTGGAACTTGAGACATCA
>LR750615.1:0-72500 GCA_902729485.2 Mus minutoides
GATGTGCTGTGCCCGAGCCTGTATCACAGCCTGATGTGCTGTGCCCGAACCTGTATCACAGCCTGATGTGCTGTGCCCAAGCCTGTATCACTGCATGATGTGCTGTGCCCGAGGATGTATCACTGCATGATGTGCTGTGCCCGAGCCTGTATCACGGCCTGATGTGCTGTGCCTGAGCCTGTATCATGGCCTGATGTGCTGTGCCCGAGCCTGTATCATAGCCTGATGTGCTGTGCCAGAGCCTATATCACAGCGTGATTTGCTGTGACTGAGCCTGTATCACAGCCTGATGTGCTGTTCCCGAGCCTGTATTAAGGCCTGATGTGCTGTGCCTGAGCCTGTATCACAGCCTGATGTGCTGTGCCTGAGCTTGTATCATGACCTGATGTGCTGTGCCTGAGCCTGTATCACGGCCTGATGTGCTGTGCCAGAGCCTGTATCATAGCCTGATGTGCTCCTCATCAGAGTAGGCCTTTCACACATTGCCACTGCAGACACACAGGATGTCTGCAGACGGGATGTGGGCCGATGCCAGTTCATGAAGGCTCAGTCTTTTTCTACCTCATGTTTGGGTAATTCTGTGTATCTTTCTCTCTCCTGCTCCAAGTATCCTCTCTTTTGCTTTTCTGTTCTCATCTTTGTCACTCCAGCTTCATGACAACACACACATACACACACACACACACACAGAGAGAGAGAGAGAGAGAGAGAGAGAGAGACAGAGAGAGATTGAGAGTTACTTGTCCCACTGTCCTTACCAACTACGTTTATTCACCATCTCTGTTTCAAAGAATTTGGATTAAATATCAACATGGGCTGGAAAAAATGACTCAATGCTTCAGAACATGTATTGTTCTTTCAAGGATCCACGTTTAATTCCCAGCATCTGTGTCAATCAGCTCACAGTCACTGTAACTCCAGTTCCAAAGTGATCTGAGTCCTCTGGCGTCTGAGGGCACCCACACTCCTGTGTATACACACACACACACACACACACACACACACACACACATCTACATATAACTAAAAATACAATGTCTCTATAAGCAAAGGCCCTGGTGGATCCTAATTTTGTTCTCTACACCCCTAGAACAGATGTATAGAACCCAAGGGAATGAATGAAGGGTATTTTAGGATAAGAGCCATGGCTTAGACTTGAATGAGGAACGGCTATGCTCAGATAACTTGAGTCACCTGTAGGATTCCTGGGGCGATGTCTACCCTGTTCTATCCTGAACACATGCTCATTAAAGGTCCTGTCTTAAATAGAGATCTTCTGGGGCTCATCATCCTTTGGGGATCCTTTGCTGTCCTCTGTGTCCCCAGACTAATTGAGATTACATGCATTAATGCTTTCCCTTGGAAAGCAGGGGCAGTTCAAGCAGGAACCCAGACAGGGACAGCAGGGTGATTGGGTTCTTAAGTATGTTTTCCTCTATCACCTTCCCCTCTCTTTCCAAAGCCTATCTGAGGGGCTCTCTCCAGAGGAGCCTGAAACAGGTCTAGGAGTCAATGGCCTCTTGCAGATCATTGCCAATTCCTTGGATTCCTTTGGGGTGTCACCCCTACACAGTCCACACATGGCCTGAAGCTCTGAGTGGAGTTTATTCAGGGACAATAGAATGATAACTGATTGCCCAAGTCTCAGCCATCCTCAGTCCTCTTTTCCATCAGGTATGACCTACCCCATACTCAGCCCCTCCTTCCCAGATGATCCTGGCATTCTAGTAGTACTTAAGAATAAGACCTTGTTGGGCCGTAGATGTGCTACTGGATTTTTGCTTTTAGCTTATTTCATTTTGACACTGCACCCCTGACTTAAAGAGGTCCCTGTACTGTACCACCCCTGTATTGTCATTCTCTGGAATTGCATTTCCTAATAAAGAAAACAAAAATAAGACCTTCAGCTCTGCTCCCCAGGATGAGCAGTCTTTCCAGTTCTTCCTCAGCACGCCACCCCAACTCCATCAGAAGTCACCAAGGAAAAACTAGAACACACTTGGAGACACAAAGACAGAGGTTTTATAAGTGCATGTGCTTCCTCCAAGGGGATCTAGGCAGGTCAAAGACAAGAGTGGGGAGTGGCTCTGACAGGCAGGAGAATGGTACCATCTTCAGCACTGCTGAAGCGGAGTTCTCAAAGTTCTGTATAAAGACAGAGCATGCCAAGAAGACAGAGTTATGAGTCCCAGGGTGGTGGAGAGGTGGAGGGGGGTGAGAAGACGTAGAATAATGACTATTTCTAAAATTTAAGAATTCTCACTAGTACACTGGAATTGAGAGAAACCTTGGGTTTGTCTTCCTCATCCGGTGTCTTTATTTTCAGCACATCCATTGAACAGAAAAAGCCACAGGTGAGTCAGTTGTCCACATGTGTTGGTTTCTTGGGGGTTTCCTGGGTGTGGGGGAGAAGAGAAAAGGTGTGTGGCAAATGTTATCTTTAGTGGGGCATAGGCTTTGGGAGGCATAGGCTTTGGGGGGCATAGGCTTTGGGTTTGGCTTTTTGAGAGGCTGGTAGATCACCTAATAGCAAGGCCAGGTCAGAGGTCCAAAGACATTTCTGTACCTGATGGTTTGGGGGCAGGCTATCAGATGTTGACGAGGCAGGTAAACTTATAAACTGGCTGTTGATAAGGCTCTGAGCTACCTGGGGTAAAATAATAATAATAATAATAATAATAATAAATAATAAAATATCTTTTAGAATTTCACCTCAGTTCCAAGAAATATCTCTCAACCCACTGCTTAAGTGTGTCATGTCAGGCCATATTGGAGAGGTAGGATAATGTTTTCAAGATTTGTCTGTTGTCTCAACAGGAAAGAGATTTGATAATCACTGAAACTCTGTGGGATCAGGTAAGTGCATGGGTTAATTTGCACAACACAGTGGCATGGGAGGAAGTGGGGGAGAAGGAGTAATTTCTCTTCCTTTAAGCAGATTAATGATGAAGAGCCACTCTGGACCATCCTGTCCTTTCCTCTCACTCTCTGGGCCCCAAATCTTCAACCCGCCCCCCAATACCTGTACATCTTTGTGGAGCTTCCAAAACCTACCATTCTGGCCCTGCCGGGGATCCTGTTTGTACTGTTTGGTTTCACGGCTGTTGAACCCCTCATCGTTAAGGGACCTGCACAGACTCGTAAGCGCAGGTTTGGCCTCTCCCATGGGCTCAATTTACGGCCGCTGTGCGCTGATCCGCCTTGGTAATCATTGATGTGACTGCATTTAAATGATTTAGATGTTCTTCACTACCTCTATCAACAAGGGTTTAAAAGAAAACTCAGGTTGGAGACTACTGAAGATGAGCCCCAATTCAGTGTTCTCTCCCTGCAACACCCCTGTGTAACAGGGAGATGGAACCCCATGGAAAGCAATTTCCAACATACAGAACCATGGAAAGATAACACTCCAGTTAGCAGAGTTCTGTGTAACCAGCATGTTTGAGCACCACTGTGTGGATCTTGATGAAACCGATGTAGTTTTAATTTCCCCGAAGGCTAAAAATGGTAACATTGAAAAAAAATGATAACATTGTTTGAACTGTTTACTGGACACTTTGTTCCTTCTTTTGAAAATTGTCCATTCAGCTTATTAACCAATTGTTGACTGGAAGACTAGGGAGGATGTGCTGTTTAATTTCCGCAGTTCTTTCTGTAGATATCAGCCTCCTCTGCTGTACAGTTGGCAGAGGCCACCTCTCATTCTGTAGCCGCCTCTCATTCTGTAGCCACCTCTCACTTTTCCCTTGCTGAACAGACTTTGATTTATGTAACACCCTCTTCAGTTCTCAAAGCGATTTTCTGTGCTGCTGGAGTCCGTTCAGAAAGTCTCTGCCTTTGACTATATAATTTGGTTTTTATTTATTTTTTCTCCAGTCAGGCATGCCTGCCGGGCTATTCCCAAGCCAATAACTTCTCATTAGTGATGCTCAAAGCCAGGGGGATATGGAATGATACATCTAAAGTCCTGAAAATAAATAACTGCCAACCAAGATCACTATATGCAGTAATGCTATCTTTTTTTAATTAACAGACAGATAAAAACAGATCAAGATTCTTTTAGTATTCATATCCCACTCACTTTATACTTACATTTTAAAAAAAGATTTTTTTTTTGGTCTCTTTGAGACAGGGTCTCTATATTGAGCAGGTTTGGCTGTCCTGGAACCCTCTATGCAGACCAGGCTGGACTTGAACTCACAGAGATTCACCTGCCTCAGCCTCCTGAATGCTAGGTTTGAAGGCGTGCACCACCGCTACCAGCTTATATAGAAGAATTTAATTGGAGTTATCTTACCCAGGGGATAATTCTCCCCAAGGTCATAGATTATCAGATAAAAACCAAAGCCAGGTGTGGGATAACACCTCCCAAGTTGTCAGTCAGCGGTGTCTAAGGAGCCCCCCAATAAAAACCTATTGTCATTCTGGATTGTCCCCCAGAACCTGATAGTAAAACCCCACTGCTGAAGACTACATTCTTTGGTCATATGACACAAACATATCAAGTTGATGTTCACCAGGAAACTTCCTGAGTGGCTAGCTTTCATCATATTGGGAAATGCTATACAGACTGCTGGGGGAAAGACAGCAACAGTCTTAGCCCACTATGAACCCTGTAAGCTATAATGTAGCAAAGGATGCTTAGGAGTGCAGGAGCGACAAGTCCTGGCCATCTTTCCACCTGAGTGGAATGCTCAGCCTCTCTCCGGCTTGATATTTGTGGTGGTTTAAAGGGGAAGAGCCTGAAGTACCTGCTACACTGATGTCAATAAGTTAGGAATGGCAGGCTACAAGTCGGACAAAATGAGCAAAGTAATTCAAAGCCCATATACTTCAGCTCAAAAATGAGAACTTTTTGCAGCTCTTACAGTAGTATTAGATTTTCCTACATCTCTTAATATAGTTACTGACTCTCAATATGCAGAAAGAGTTACTCTGCATGCAGAAACTGCTGAATTTATTCTGGATAATTCAGGACTAGCTTGGTTATTTATACAACTGTAACAGGCAAACCTAAATAGAAAGTAACCATCATACATCAATCATATTAGATCTTATACAGGCCTGCCAGGTCCATTTGCACAAGGAAATGAAGACATTGACCGATTATTAGTAGGAAATGTGTTAGAAGCCTCAAAACTTCATGAAAAACAGCATCTTAACAGTAAAGGTTTAAAGAAACAATTTCCCTCACCTGCCAATAAGCCAAGGAAATTATTAAAAAAAGTCCTATTTGTTCTCTGTATAACCAAATTCCTGCAGGAAGTAACCCTAGGGGTGCCAAAAGAAGTTATATCTGAGAGATGGATGTGTTTCCATTTTGCAAAAATTGGAAAACTAAAATCTATATGCACCATACCATTGATACAGGTTGAGAGTTTCAATGGGCAGCTGCTTTGGCTTCTGAGAAGGCTGATTCTATAATTACACATTCCCTGGAAGTAATGGGTATTATAGGGATACCTGCACAAATTAAGACTGACAATGTCCCTGCATATATATGTCTCCAGTAAGATGAAGCAATTCTTTACATACTATAATATAAATTTACAGGCATACTACACAAACCTTCAGGACAGCCAGTTGTAGAAAGATCTAATTGCACCTTAAAGGAAATGCTTATAAAAACAAAACGGAAGAATAAAGACCCCCCCACACACACCCGGGGCTTTAAATAGTACTCTGTTAACTTTAAATTTTTTGAATGTTAGTGAGAAAGGAACAGCAGCCAAGAAACTGGATTATAGAAAAAATGTATAATTAAATCAGCCCATATACTATAGAGATGTGTTAACATCAGAATGGAAGCCAGTGAAAGTTTTGTGGTGGGAATGCAGGTTTGTTTATATTTCCACAGAAATGAAAAGCTGTGGATACCATCAAAACAGATAAAGATTAGAACTGAGCAGGACAGGTATCCTGGAAACCTTGGCCACTGACCCCAAAAAGTGCTGATATCACTGAAAATGTCTGTGTTTATAATTTCCTAATACACCCAGCATGATTAACGGCTTAGAGCAGAAAGGGGGAAATGTCGTGAGAGTTTTGCTCTGGAATTTTGGTTCCTTTTAAAATAAAAAACAGAAATATTGTAAGAATATCTTTCTGTTTGAATCCTGGTTGTGGGATATGGAGTTGCTTTGTAGCAGATGATGATGATTTACCTCCTGCTCTAGCAGAGGTGTGGTTTTGCCAGCTGCAGATTGATGTGTGGTATTTGAAATTCTGGAAACTTTTCAGAGGATATATAAATGCTAGGTACCTGAGAGGAGAGGTAGGTAGTTGTTGGTCAGTCATGGTTGGGGGTGAGGGGGTTGTGGTTGGTTTGTAGCTGTGCTCAAAGAAAAAATAGATTCAGAGAACTCTCTCTCTCTCTCTCTCTCTCTCTCTCTCTCTTCCCCCTCTATTTCTTCTTTCTAGTGATAGGGGATGAAACTGAGGGGATAAAGGGAGGGGAAAAGAAGAACCACAAAGTAGCAAAAACCAGCTACAAGCAAAGAAGAAACAAGAGAGAAATTAAATTCAAGAATCTCTCTCTCTCTCTCTCTCTCTCTCTCTCTCTCTCTCTCTCTCTCTCTCTCTCCTATCCAGAGATAGGGGGAGTGAAATGGGGGGAGGGGGGATAAAGGGTGAGGCAAAAGGAGAACCCACAGACAATTAAAAAAGACAAGCTACAATGGCCCACATAGGCTCATCCATTTGAATACTTGGTCTTTAGTTGGTGGAACTGTTTGGGAAGGATTAGGAGGTGTGGCCTTGTTGGAGATGTGTCACTGGGAAGCAGGGTTTGAGGTTTCAAAAGTCCATGCTATTTCTCTCTCTCTCTTTCTCTCTCTCTCTCTCTCTCTCTCTCTCTCTCTCTCTCTCTTCTTTCTTCTCCCCTCTCTCTGCCTGTGCTTATAGATCAAGATGTAAGCTCTTAGCTACTGCTCCAAAGCTGTTCCTGCCTGCTGCCAGGCTCCCTACCATGATGGTCATGGACTCTAATCCTCTGAAACTTTAAGCCTCATACAAATTATTTCTCCTAGAAGTTGCCTTGGTCATGGTATCTTATCATGCCAAAGGAAGAATAACTAAGCCACTGTTCTTAGAGTGTTGATGGGCCTGGGTGTGGGATACAGCATCTTCCTGGTGCCTGCCGTTGACCTCGTGTGGTGGTATGAGAATGGTCCCCATAGACTCATGTATTTGAATGTTTGGTTCTCAGTTTCATTAACATTCTCTACACAGCCCAGGTATTTTTAAATAGATTAATAAAATTCAGTCACCACATGCAAAAATGGTAGGCTAGAGATGTATGTAGAATTGAAGTCATTGGGGGGTTATTACTGGGGCTAGAAAGCACCAGCAAGTTGGAACTCACACTGCACACAGTGGAGCAATTCGGTCATAATATAATATAAACTGGGACGTTAGGTGACTTAATTTCCATATAAGTTCCCTCTAATAAAGGGATAGTTTGTAATGCTAATCTTTTTGCTTTGTTTTTTCCCCCTGTCAGGTGTTAATGGCCTTTAAAGGAATACAAAAGGAGGTGAGGTTAACTCTGATTCTCTAAATTCCCTGGATTTTAACATGGCTTTTTATCTCCATGCCCTGCTGAGATGTGAACTCTTTCCAAGGTTTTCATTTCAAAGACTATGACTGACTTGTCATCCCAGGTAACCAAGGCAAGGCGATGCCTATCAGCAGCCCTTTGAGAAGCTATAGTAAAATACTGGGGGATCTCTCAATAGAAATTCTTGACCTGGTTCTATCAATTGCTGATCAGAGACTACATGGAAGAGACCCCCTCCAGGTAGCGTGACGCCTCCAAGGCGATGTGCCTATTAACTGCAGGAGGTGCAAAGTTTAGCCCAGGTCTAAACTTGGGTTCTTTATGCAGAGCTCAATTTCTTTTCTAAACACTGATCAAATGTTTAAACACTATTTTGAAGCAAGCACCCTACTGCTGGCCTTTCCCTGGAGCCTGGCTTGCTCAAAATGCTGAGGTGCCTCAGACCCACCAAGTCCCCTGCTGTGCGGCCCTTTTCCTCCTCCCGTCTTCCCCCCACTCTCTTTTTCCTTCTCTCTTTCCTTTCCTCTTTCTTCTCTGTGCTTATTCCTAACCCTCTTCTTCCTCTCTCTCTCTCTCTCTCTCTCTCTCTCTCTCTCTCTCTCTCTCTCTCTCTCTCTGTGTGTGTGTGTGTGTGTAATATATGCAATTACCTATTCAAAGGCTGTTTGTATAACCTATAATCAGAAGAAAACACATTCTTTTGAACATCTAGCATATCATAAAACAGATATCATAAAACAAGAACAAACTTCTTTTGTTTGTTCCTCTGAAAAGAAGACATAATTTCATTAAAATTAGACTCTAAACATAATACATGCCCCCTGTAGTCTTAGGAATAATCTTCCTTGCCTCCTAGTTGTAAAGGAGTGTTGGCCGAGAGGGGCTGAGAAGGAGCTAAAAATAAACTTCTTCTACTTCACCATCAAGATTGCTCCAGTCCCTAGAACAGTGTCCCTTTCTGTGGTCCCAGTAGCCAGAGCATTGTCCTGCCGCAGTGTCCGGAACTTCCTCTCTCGAAAATCACACAGGCTTTGCCTTTGGCTAAGAGCTAACATGGGCTCTCGATGGAGATCAGAAATCTCACGGTCTCAGGGTGCACAGGTGTTTCGTCGTTTTTCCTTTCCGTTTTGCCTCTGGGGTCAAGACACCTTCTCCCTGTCTAGAATTTCGGTCTCCAGAGACCACAGTCTCTTGCAGACAAAACCCTTTTTCACAGAAGTGAGACTTGTGTGTGTTGACTGTAGCTTCTCCGGGTGTCTATGAAGTTAACAGTCCGTCTGCTCCCGCATCCCTTGCCCAAGGCCTCTCTGGTGCATTCTCTTGCAGTCTCTTCCCTGATAGGTCCTTCATGTTGATTCAGACAAGATAACTCCATCCGTGGTATAAGGGAAAAATTTTGAATGCAAATACTAAGATAAATCAAGCAAGGTGCTGGAGAGAGATTTCTGGGGTTAAGTACAGTTACTGCTCTCAGAGGGTTTCCAGTGCCCACAGACAGCTAACAAAACTGTTAACTCCAGTTCCGGGAATACTGCGCCCTCTTCTGGCCTCCACAGGCACTGTGGGACACACCAATACACGTTGAGAAAACACTCATACACATAAATAAAAATAAATCTTTTTTTACAAAAAAGTCAAGCAATAGAGAGTATGAACTGTGGGAACTGGGACATTCCCTATTTCTTATTAGACAAAACTAAGACCCACACTAGAGCAACCATCTGGGTGCCTCGCATGAGCTCAGTAGGGACCAAAACGGACCACCAGTAGCTGTGTACTCTGCAGTAAGTAGAAAGGTTTTGCAAAAGGCCCTTTCCGAGCCTACAGAGAGTCACTGGAGACTCCATGAGGAAAGCAAAGGGAGAGAAGGAAAGTCGAAGCAGAAAAACTGAAGAAAAATAAGTGTGCGCATCCTATGCGCTGCTAGAATATTACGTAATGGGCAGTGTCTCCCCTATGTATTGAGTATCCCCCGGCCACACGGTGCATGTAAGGCATTAATTATTCTCTTAATCGGTCAGTTTTGAGAGATACATAAACAGCAGAAGCTCCGCTGCTAGGGAATGGAGAGCTTCATTCCCACATGTTTGCGTTCCCCAAGTATACATCTGACATCCTCTACATCTGACCAATCTGTGGCCAAGACACCGAACATCCCAGGGTACCAACCTTGCAAGTCTCTGACCGCCGAATCTTCATTCTCTTTCAGCTTCAGGAAGATGCTCGGATTCGAGGTAAAAAAAAAAAAAAAAAAAAAAAAAAAAAGGAAAGATGCCAAGATCTCGATATGGGAGTGAGGGATGGAATTTGAGGGTAAGGAGTTTTCTGAGAGTCTCATCTGACGATCTGATGTCCAGGCCACTCTGGCTTCCTTCCAGCCAAGCTGAGCCTGGCTTTCGGTAAAGCCACTTTTCCACTCCATGCAGGCTGGTCACCTGTTATTTTGGTTAACACTGTTGTCACAGCATGTGACACTTGTCATAGACTAGTGGCTTACAAACACCAGAAGTGTATTCCTCATGGTCCTGGAAGCTTGAAAACCCCAGAGCAACTTAATGTCTAATGGCTCTCAATTTTTTTTTTTTTTTTTTTTTTTGCATAGTGGAAATGGGATAGACCTTGTCTTTTATAAGGACATTAACCTCACTGATATGAGAACTCTGGCCTTATAATCTAACCATCTTCCAAAGCCCTATTTCCAAAAACCATCACGATGGGAATTTGGTTTCAATATATGATTGTAGAGGGCCCACGTCCTTCCATCTGTAGCCCTTGGACAGTGACAGAAGGATCTTGAGATGGAAGGAATGACCCTTGAGAGACTGAGAACTCTTAGTGCTTGGTCAGATGTACCTCTCTCCAATAGAGGAGAGGTAATACAGCACAGAGGGCTCTCTCTCTCTCACTCTCTCTCTCTCTCTGCCTCTGTGTGTGTGCCTCTGTGTGTGTGTGTGTGTGCGCGTGCGCGTGCACATTCCATCAGAGGCCACAAGAGGTCATCAGATCTGCTAGAACTGGCATTAGAGATAGCTGTGGGCCACCCACTGTGGGTACTGGGACTCTGGTCTTCTGAAAGAGCAGCAATTGCTTTTAAGTGCTAAACTATCATTCCAGCCTAAATTTTAGTTCCCAAAATATACAAGTGTCTGGGGTTACCAACAAAGCCACACTTGGGGCTCCTTCCTCTACTCATCCAAGAAGAGAACCCATCAGTCGTGGTTCACTTAATCTCTTGCTGAGATGCACAATCGTGTGCAGGAGTCTGAGGGTGGGCTTGAGTCCTGAGGGTCCAGATCTGTGTCCCCTGGGGTACCAAAGCTGCTGATCTGTCTGTCAGGATAAAATGGGATTAATTCAGGGACCTCTATACGCCCTGAAAGCGTTCATAGGCAAAAGGGAAATAGCCTGAAGACTTGGCGTGGGGAGTCTCTCTATAAAATAGAACTCATAGAAGTTCAAATCCTGGGGATATTTAAATATGCTCTAGACAAGATTCCCTCTGACCTTTCTTCAAGCCTGGTCCAGAGCAAGGGACTATGGTCTGGTGGAATCCATTGTGAGATGTCACTGAGGAATGTTTTCTTGGATAGGAGAGTGACCTCTAAGGTCAAAGGTCAAAGGACAACACTTACCCCTACCTGAAAGATCTTCTCTAAGCAAACTTGATCTCCAAGCGGTCATTGTGAGCAGAGGGACTCTCTCTATGGATGCCCACGCTGTAAAACACTAGATCCGGGATCTAACAGCAGCTACTGCTTCCCATTTCCTTAAAGAGAAAGGTGATGGATTTTGAGTGATGGGAACTTATCCATTCTTTTCAAAGCTGAGACTGTAGCTCAGTGGTTAAGAGTTTTTACCTAGCATGCAAAAGTCCCTGGGTTCAATATTTACCATCATGTAAAGCCTGTAATTTAAGCACTCAGGAGGTAGAGGCAGAAGGACCAAGAGTCCAAGGCCATCCTAGGATATATCATATCCTGTCCCAAATAATATAAAATCCACAGAGACTGGAGAGAATTCTGTCAGTAAAAGACTTGCCATGCAAGAATGACAACCTGGGTTCACTCCCCAGAACCCACAATGTGTGATTGCATGTGCCTTGTAACCACAGTGATGGCTTCGCTGGCTGCTGGCCTCTCCTTACTTGATGAGTTCTAGGCCAGTAAGGGATCCTGTCTCAATAAGCAGGGTTAGACAGTGCCTAAGGCTGACCTCTGGTCTACACACACACACACACACACACACACACACACACACACACCACTTCTTTCCCATAGCCAAAACAAATGCTTTGAGAAGAAACCAAAACTGACTCTTCCCATGGCACCATGTGAGACTGAGGCAGTTGACTGACCAGCATTGAGCAGAGACTTCCAGTGCTGCAGCTACCTGGTACCACATCTTACCTCTGACGGGTCTAAGTTACCATGCATGAGTCAATCTGCTCCTCCCACTCGAGCTGCCTTGACCCTCAACTAGATATGTGAGCTTGGCACCTGGGGAGACAGTTCCCAATCCCTGTCACAATTTCCCTCCTCAGGCATGAGTACCCGTTCTGTGGCGCTCGTCCCACCTGTCCCCCCCAAGACTGGGTAAGTGTCCCTATTCTCATGATCTGCAGAAGGGATAACATATACCTGGATATGGGTGTGGTGGCCAGCCATGAAGCAAGCTATGAGCCTCTTCTGGAGCCTATACTGTAATCCACACTCTCCTGAGTCAGTACATGTCAGTCCTCCATCACTGTCAGCTGAAGGTGAATGGCAAAGTTACGGCTTCCTTCTCCATCCAGAGCCCCCATCAGTAATTCCTCTGGACCTCACCAGAACAGATTTTGGGGAAATTCTCCTCATTGAACTGGGAAGCGGGCTTGAATTCTAAGGTTCTCTGTGTCTCTCATATGACGCCAAAGCTGATGATAAAGACACAGGAAAAGACAGTGAATCAGAAAAAAAAAAAAAAAGCTATGAAGAACGATAGGGAATCAAGGGTTTCCTTAGCAGGTTGTAAAGAAAATAATGGACGCTTCAGAGTCCTGTGCCCCAACACTAGATACATTTCCACAGAACAGACTGTGGGGGAGATCCACCCACCCACCATGCTAGGGACTTAATCCAAACATCAAGAATGACTTCTAACCATGACAGCTGGAAGGGTTTTAGGGAGTAAGGAAGACTATATAGCATCATGTTTCACATGAATTTAGTGACTTTAAGAATAGATATCTATCTGACATGTTTCAGGCATGACCCTGCCTATACCAGGAACTAGAAAAGTTGAGACCCCCCCAGAACCATGTCTGAACATAATTTGTTGTTCTCAGAGCTCTGGCCTCAGGAAATAAAGCCATTCCAACTACCATTTATTCACTGGGGCTCTGTGCAAGTCCTGAGCTAGGCAAGCGCTCTACCACTGAGCCTCTATGCTCAGCTCTCTCTTGGGATTGTTCATTTTGAGACATGGTCTCACAAAATTGCCCAGGCTGGCTTCAAACTCATTCAGTTGCCAGGGCAGGCCTTGAACTTGGGACCCTCCTGCCTCAGCCTTCCACATGGCTGGAATGACAGGTCCTCACAACCATGAGCAGCAGGAGCATATCTTTTAAACAGATTGGTGACTGTGCTTTGACTCGATTGGTCCTAAACATGTAAGGAACGCTGATACGCAACGTGATTACAGAAACTCTTAAGTTTAATTATACATCTTTGCTATATGGGACAATTTTGATTGGCCAAACTCCTCTAAGTCTATCACCTAATCTCACTAGTCCTCTGAAGCAAGCCAGAGGCATTTTCTTGATGAACATTTGCTTCTTCTGAGTTTTCCCTCTTACACCTAACAAGTTTTTTTTTCCATCATGGAATATGGAACCTAAGAGACAGTGATGCCTGTTTCTGCTGGGGCCAAGGTCCAAAGACAGTAGAGAATGTAGCTGAGGCACCAAGAGTTGTATCTCTCTCCTTTACGGTCTACCAGTCCTCTTATTTGATGCAGAAGCCTCAAGACTCCAGATCTCTCTACATACATCCCCAAATAAGGATCACAGCTCAAATTCTGGAGAGAAGTCATCAGAAGCCCATTCCTACACCCCAAGGATGCAACCCCGTGACCAGCCAGCTTTCTACCCTAGACTTTAAACTTTGTCATCAAGGAATGTCTCCTGTGTTTCTTCCAGGTATCTACTCAAATAGCCTTCTACCATCGCTGTCTACCCTCCCTGACTATCCTATGTATAGTGGGAACCCAGACTTCCTGGGTACTCTTGGTGCAACATGGCAGAGGACTGTCTTGGCAAGCAGGTGTAGTCCAGAGCTAAGGGATGAAGTTGAAAAGCATACAGGTGATGTTCTTGTGATCTCTGTGGTCAAGACAAAGAGCTAAAGAGAATGTGTCAGGCATAGATGGTTCTGTATGGGAGAGAATATTCAAGAATCAGAGAAAAAATGGACATAAAGATACAGCATGGTGAAAAGATTCAAACACAGAGCCCATAGTTTTTTTTACAGAAGCCATTTTAGAAACTCACATTATTTGGGGGGTTTGATTCAGTATCAAGAGTCAAACACTAGGTAGACATGCACAATGGGCTCCATTTTAAATTTGTTCACACAACATATAACAATCCCCTCTCTAATATTCCTCCCACCCCCTTAAGATCTGTTCCTCCCTAAAGTCCTCCCTTCCCCCATTCACAACCTTTTGTCTCGGTTGTTGCTGTCGTGTTGAGAGCCAGTGAGTTTAACTAGAATCACCTGTGTCTGCACGGCTTTGGAATTATCTCTTCCATAGGTCCTGAAAAAAATGACTGCCTCTCCCCCAGAATCCATCAGCAGTCCATAGTTCAGAAAGGAGGGGTAGGCCCAGTTCTCCCCAGTCCATGACTGACGGCTGGTAGGCCCAATCTTTGTGCATGTTCACTTCAGGCAATCGTAACTGACACATTGGCTCTTCCAGCTCCTATATTCCTCCCTTTCTTTTTCTGCAACGTTCCCTAAGCCTCAGCAGGGTGTGGTATAAATGTCCTGTTTAGAGCTGAGCATTCAACTGCCATACCCTCTTTGAACACCCTGAGTGGCTGTGGGTGACCCTGAGTGGCCATGTGTCTTTGCATCCACCACCATGCCCTACAGAGAGACTTCCCTGACTAACGATGAGGGTAGTGTTTGTCTATGGGCAAAAGCATCAATATGTAAAGGCACTCAGGTGCCTTCAGATTCTTTCAAATAATACAATTGAATGTGACCCCCAAAGACACTATTTAACTGACAAACCATTTCCTCAAGCCTCTTTACACTTTTGGCCTCAGGTGCGTCTGACTCCTAACCCCATATGCAGACTTCCTCGGATGCTTGCCCTCTCCACAGCCTACTCTAGGGCTTATTGGGGATCTCCCTCAAGACACAGCCTGAGTTACAGGTGGTGGGAAAATGGTTTTATCTGCCGGAGTCTTAGTAGAGTGACTGACATTTTCTTAAGTGTCTGCTTTCAAATATTTTATCCTGTTTCCCCAATAATCAAAATATATGAAGATTCTAATATCCAAAAATAAGATTGCATCTTTCTAAAACAAAATTAGTCAGAAAGCTTTTATTATCTCTCTCAGAAACCCACTTTTGATTCCAGTACTGAAGCAGAAATCTTTCCCTTTAGTACAGCAAGCACACTGCTCAGGCACCGTCTGTAGTAAGAGCTGGCTCCCCTTGGTTGTCTGGATGGAAGCCTGAAGCTGGTCACATCACCAGGAGCACCCCCTCCATGGCACTGACCAGTGAATTATTTTTCAGAGCCCACCTCAGTCGCCTGATACTCGAAGGCAGTGAGACAGACACCATCATTGCCAAAATCTACCAGCAGCAACTGTGAACTTGGACATCACCTGAGAGCCAGGCACATCCTAAGTGTCAAGCAAAGAATCCGGCAGATAAACAATGGAGGAAATAAATGTGGTGTAAAACAAAGGTCTGCTTGGTCCTCCCTGGGTTGTGGGATGTGACAACAGAGCCCGTAAGTCACAGCTCTGTGTACTGGGGGGAACCCGAGACACAGCCTGTAAGCTCACTCCTTGTCCCTTATTCATCTTTGTGGAGTTCAGTGACCTCTTGTGCAGAAGTAAATGGGTGTCAGGAGTGAGGGGAAAAGGGAACCTTCATGTCTAACACACCATGTCCTGAATAGTCTGGAGTTACCATTCCAACATAGTCACCCCACCCATGGGAGGACCGCCTAGTGCAACAGAATTCCGTATATACTATTTAGAATTTTGTAAATATAGATACATATGTCATATGTCAGGAAAGACAGCTTTTATTTCTTCTCTAAACAGACTTTGAGCAAATAAACACAGGATATTAAATAACTCTGAGGCATAGCATGTAATCCTATGGAATAAGAATATGTCACACAGCCAATACAACTATAACTCACTAGAGCAATATAGTAAGTTCCTAAATTGTTCGCTTCCTTATATACTGACCTGGTATTAGTTTAAGTCCAGATTTTAACTCATTAATTAAACGTTAGTTAAAATAGAATTAGTAGGGGAAGTTGCATAACAGTCAATGGTAATTACTGGGTTTTTGCCGAAAACAAACACCGGATGCAGAAATTCTGTTTTCATATTAGTTTAACAGTATTTAAGATATGCTCTGATCCTATTTCTAAAAGCAGAAAGTCAAAGGACAACCTAAGAAGAAGGAGGAGGAGGAGAAAGAGGAGGAGGAAGAGAAGGAAGAAGAAGGAAGAAAAAAGAAGGAAGGAAGCAGCAGTGGGTAGAGGGGAGAAAGAGACTGTCATGGCGTGATGTAATAAAAGTACCTGATATGCATCTACAAACGTGGTAATAAAGCCCATTGCCAAGTGACTACGATCGATGCTAACGATGATTTTAAAGGGTTGTCTGCCTCAGAGGTTGATAATAAACTCCAGCCTTTCTCTGCAGTAAGAGAATATCAGTGTTTCTAGTGGACTTTAAAACATAAAATATTCCTGAAAATAGAATCAAAGGACCAAAGAAAAAGCTACAGTAGCCTATATACCTGATTCATATTGGAGTTAGACTCTGATTTATTTAAGAGAGATCAGAATAGAGGGTTTCACTAGAGACCTGAAATCTTAAAAATACAAGAAAAAGAAAAAATGAAAATATAATAGCCAAAAGTAAGCAGACTGAGAGCAAGAAGAAAAGAAGCTGAGAAAACCGTCAGTAAAATACAATACACAATGATAAAAATCTCTTAGAAAAAAATGAAGTCTAACGCGTTTAAAGGCTCAGAATAGAATACGGGACAGAAAAATGCAATTTCATATAAAAAAGATAAACAGGAGCTAAGATGGATAGAGAGAGAAATAATGATAAATAGATAATAGACATAATAGATGATAGATAGATAGATTAGATAGATAAAAGATAGAAAGATAATAGATAAATAGATAATAGACAGATAATAGAAGATAGATAGATAGATAGATAGATCGATAATAGAGAGAGATAGATAATAAATAAATAGATGATAGATAGATAGATAGATAGATAGATAGATAGATAGATAGATAGATACAAAATGAGGAACCTGTCTGGTGATACTGAGGTCATAGGAAATGACTACTACCTTTAGGACTAAGGGAACCACACTGACAGCTAGACACTTGACACTCACTTAAAAGATGGCTTTATTTCTCTGTCTGTCTCTCTCCTCTCTCTCCCTCCTCGCCCAGTGTGTGTGTGTGTGTGTGTGTGTGTGTGTGTGTGTGTGTGTGTGTGTGTGTGGTGTGTACTGGTGGCCACAGTAGCTAGAAGAAGGTACCAGACAATGCTGCCACTGGAGTTGCAGGAAATTGTGAGCCACCTAGTGTGCGTGCTGGGTACTGAACTCCCACCCTCTAAAAGAGCTAGCTAGCTGTCTCTCTAGGCCTGGACATTCAGATATCAATCTGTGCAGTTATCCTGAAAGTTTGGAGATCTGTGGAGCTGGGACTCTTTCTCGCAGCTGTTGTTTCTGAGAGACTAGTGATGGCCATGCTGAGTGGCGTGCCCAGGCTGGGGATTGTACACAGGAAGCTTCGCGGTGACTGCAGTAATTACACTGCCTATCTAATACAGGAGAGAACCAGGGGTGAGGAGAGCAAACTGGGTCGTGGGCCTTCGTTTGTAGTTTATGCTGGGGAATTAAGTAGCCACAGGCCTGCCTTGAGGGAGTCACCTCAAGTCTGAAAATCTGTTTCCCATCAAAGAATAAGTTGGTCATTTTTTTAAAAAAAACTAGTGAGAGTAAATGCAAATTATAACGCTACACTTAATTAAAGAAAACATACATCAAGCGTTTTGAGGAGCCTGTGGAGAGAACTCCCCGGCCTCCATCAATCAGGAGTGATCTGGTTAGGCGGTTTATCTCTCCCCCTTCCTAGGTATCCATTCACTGCAGTAGGTTGCAGGAGGTGTCACAATGGTTCTTCCGGGCAACATGGCCAGTGACTACATGGGAGGGAATAGCCTAAAGGACAGGCTATCTTGGCTTTAAAAAAAACATTGCATGCTGAGGGAAAATAAACACACCAATAATTTTATGGAACACTGAACTACGTTAACCGCAGTAAGAACTGGTTCGGAAGGATACACCAACCAGCCGGTGACATTGTAGCATGAATGTTATGGGAGAAACTAGCTGCTTCCTTATTGGATTTAAAGCACACTACACATGAAGAAGCGCATACTGGTACCTACAGATCTGGCCACAGACCCAAGGTTGGGAAGCTCACGGGCCCCAGTGCTAAATCTATGGCTGCTATTTGGGTAAATGGACTAGTATCAGACATCTCTAAATTCATATCTCTTCAGCTATAGATTCATACAGCTCTTAGATCCCAACAGAAAAGTTCCTTTGTACATTTAACAGGATGGTTAACACAGCTCACAACTGGTTAAAGGGCAGAATATAAGTAGCCCTGGAGTCCTAAGCTGTAAATGGGACATAGGCTATCACACCCCACCCCCAACCTAAGGTAACATCTCTAAAGAGAGGACAGAAAGGTTGTAATAGCCAGAGGAAAGAGTAAGGAGCACTGAAGAAGACCGTGTTTTCTGGACATGATGGGACCACCACACTGTCAAACTCAGCATCTGTGTCTGCCTGCACAAGACCTTCAAAGGGTCAAACCAGGCAACATTCCAACATGGAAGGGAGATGGGTTCACATGCCCCTCCCGTAACTGGGGATCTGTAAACAGTGATGGCTTCTGGGAAAGAGTCAGTTTTCCTTAAGGATGTGTGTGGTGGGGCTGGAGAGATGGCTCAGTGGTTAAGAGCACTGACTGCTCTTCCAGAGGTCCTGAGTTCAAATTCCAGCTACCACATGGTGGCTCACAACCATCTGTAATGGAGTCTGATGCCCTCTTCTAGTGTGTCTGAAGAGAGCATTGGTGGTATACTCATATGCATAAAATAAGTAAATCTTAAAAAGGGGGGTGTGTGGCTCCTGACAGTTGACCACACTCTACTGGATGGCCAAGGTATATGGACATCACAAAGGGATAGGTTATTTATTTAAAGGACATAAAACTGGGGGGCCAGGATACAGGGGTAGATCTAGGAGGAGTTTTGAGGAAGTAGGGTAAAAAAAGATCGAAACACATTGTATGAAATTCTCAAAAGAATTAATTAAAAAGCATTTTAAAACTTCCTGCTTAGTCCTGTCTCTATTCTGACCTCTAATTGTGCACTATCCCTGGGCATCCAGTCTACACCATGCATGGCCTTCTGGGGCTTTGCTGACCTCTACAGCAGTTGATTAAGCAAAACAGAATGAATGGACAGACCATGGCTGATGCCATTAAACAGCCAATGCCTTTGGGCACTGCCCTGACACACTACAGCAAAGCTGCACCTGGAGATGACTGAAGGGTGGTAGACTGCCTCTTCAGCCATGGTGCCAAGTGTCATGGAAGACAAGTCAGCAGAAGTCATCAAGGTCCAGGAGAGCAAGGAACAGAAGTGACTCAAAATGTGTGGCCTCTTGCAGATCATCAAGCTGCACAACCTTGAACTACACATGTCCTTCCCCACCCTCCTGTTAAAGGCTCCTCAGAGATGACTGTGCTCCATCAGGTCCAGAACCTCCAGCTCTGTACACCCTACAAGGATGCTATCTTCTATAGCAATGGCGTGAGTATGGATAACGTCAGAACCTTTGTGTCTCTGATGACGTGGACATGCTGCATTTATTGCAGTTGTAGAAAATAAAGTTGATGATAAGATCAACCCCCCGCCCAAAAAACTATTTGATGATAGATTGGGAAAGATCCCAAGGAGGTTCACCATGGAACTAGCAAAGACAAGCTTTATTGGCCTAGGGTTGATGTGCCTTCTCGGACAGGCACAGATGAAATATCCTGAATTGGTGATACCTATGCTATTGCCACAGGGTGCCTTGATATCAGAGTACACAGCTTTAACTGATAAACAGCTCAATCAGGGTTGCATTCAGGGATATATCTCTGCTATTGACTGTAAGGTTTTCCACGAGATAAAAACTTCCTCAACAGACCCTCCTATGTGAGCATATAGGAATGCCACCAGGGTTTAAAGAGTACACGTTTCTTATTCAGAGACTCAGTGAAATAGGCCTGTATGTTATTGGACACATTCATAGCTCCAGGTTGGTGAATCTAACAGGAATCTGTGAAACTCTGATAGTACTGACCCTAAGGAACTGGAAGACTTCAGTTTACAACATGAATCAGTCCTGGTTTCCCCAGGGATAAACCCTACACAGGAAATATTTTAGAAGCAGGAAGCAGACTGTGCTACCACCAGGAAGCAATTGGACAAAGTCCGTGCACCCAGAGCCAAAGCCAAGATCATAGCTGAAGCTGCCAATGCACAAGCAGCTCCAGAAGCTGAAGCATGTCTGAGGAGAAGCATCACATCTCCTCCTGACCCCTACTTTCTTGTTGGAGGTGTGGCAATACCTTGATTCGAGTTAGCTGAAGAATACATGTGCTGGCTGGTTTTGTGAGTCAACTTGACACAAGTTGGAGTTATCACAGAGAAAGGAGCCTCCCTTGAGGAAATGCCTCCATGAGATCCAGTTGTAAGGCATTTTCTCAATTAGTTTCTTAATCAAGGGTGGGAAGGGCCATTTTGGGTGGTGTCATCCCTGGGCTGGTAGTCCTGGGTTCTGTAAGAAAAGCAGGCTGCAGCCGGGAGTGGTGGTGCACGCCTTTAATCCCAGCACTCGGGAGGCAGAGGCAGGCGAATTTCTGAGTTCGAGGCCAGCCTAGTCTACAAAGTGAGTTCCAGGACAGCCAGGGCTATACAGAGAAACCCTGTCTCGGAAAAAAAAAAAAAGAAAAGAAAAGAAAAGCAGGCTGAGCAAGCCAGGGGAAGCAAGCCAGTAAGTAACATCCCTCCATGGCCTCTGCATCAGCTCCTGCTTCCTGACCTGCTTGAGTTCCAGTCCTGGCTTCCTTTGGTGATGAACAGCATTGTGGAAGTGTAAGCTGAAGAAACCCTTTCCTCCCCAGCTTGCTTCTTAGTCATGATGTTTTGTGCAGGAATAGCAATCCTGACTAAGACAATATAAATCAAAGAGATTCTAACCACCACCTGTTGGGTACACTCACCAGAGAAGATGACTCAGGCACGGGTTTAAGCCAATAGCAAGTCTTTGTTAGCAAACCAGTGACTACACTGGGTGTTCAGGACCAGTATAGCCCAGGCCTTTCTCAGAGTGAACTCTGAAGCACAAAAACTACATCCTAGGTTGATGTACTTCAGTTAGCAAGAACGATTAGCCAGAAACAGAGCTACAGAAGCCAAAAGAGCAAGGATGGTACATTTAGGGACTTTCCCAGAACTGCAGACTTTGATAGGCTCCATCTCTGTTCTTTTTCTGGCAGGTTCTGATGCCTGCATGCTGCGTCCCATGGTCTGAGTGTCCATCATGGGTTCCATCATACTGTTTGTTGTGCGAAGGTCTGAGGGCTGTGACACACTGGCTCATGTCTAGTCAAAAGTTATGGGGGCACGGGGGGGGGGGGGGAGCACCCAAGATTCTTCCCATTGTGCCCACAGCAGTGACCTAGGTGCATGTGTGAGGGAGACACCACATTCTGGTTTAGCTCCGAGGCAGATGGTACACACAGCTACAAAGGACAACCATGAGAAAGTTGCCTGTGTGCACTCAGCAAATCTTCGGGGTACGCCTAGGAGCTGCCTTGACCTGCAAGTAGAACCCATTTCTTTGCCTCGTCTTCACCTGTAACCTCTGTGGCCCACCACGAGCTTATACAAAGCCACGTAAACGTCTTCCCACCATGGGCATTGTGTTGAATCACACGTCTGCAAAGAAGGAATCTGAATGGAGAAAACGCTTCCCATAGATTTGCTTAGTTTTACGAGCACAAAAATAAAAGCCTTTTCTTATTGTACATGCTACTATTCTAGAGGAGACTTATTTTAGAATCACATATATGGTACTGTAATAAAATTACCATTAACCACTGAACAAATCTACCCTTGGCTCAAGCAGTGAATCTTTGTAAGTATATGGAAGAACTAGTGTTTGTAACAAAATAGTATCATATATAATTTACTCATTCCCTGGTGCTGTCCACCAAAAAGCTCAGATAATTATTTTCATGACCACAGATGGCTGAGGTATTTTGGTTAAAATTCTCCAAAAGTGCTAAACACAATTTTGACATATAATCCAAATAATGTATCAATATCCTTCTCATCCTTACTGTCGCATTTATTTTAAGCATCTAATGTGTCGCCTGCCTGATTGAGCAGTAATTCAAGTAGCATAACCCAGAGGTGGCTGGGGGGGGGGGGTTACTTTAACCTCGGGTTGGAGGGGTGATTATTGGAGCCCTCTCTGGAGCCTGGCTGGGCTGCTTGTCTCAGCATCTCTAATGCCCCCACCTCTGCCCGGCTCTGCATCTTTTCCTTCAAAAGTCTAGCACTTTGTTCATAGCTCAGGTAACGAAGTCTAGCTTGAATGCTTAATTGAGTTTCTATTTGTGATTTTTTTTTTGGTCTAGCACCTTTTGAATGCCATTTCAAATGAAATACTTAGATATAACCTTTCATAGATTTCTAACTAAAATGATCTCCAGCTGTGAGACTTAACTTGACAATAAAAGCAGCTATTAGAAGTGTATCTTCTATAAATGGAAGAGAAACATTTTCGGGCAAATGAGAACATTTAGGAGCAGCACACACGCACAGCGCTCAGAGACACTGGAGGGTTTGAGCAGTGTGAGGAAAGCTTTCTGTTGGAAGTATCAAAGTCCAAGAGTGACCGAAGAAATGAAAATGTGGTCATATGGGTAATTGAAACAAACAGTAATCTATAGAACACCAATGTCATGTCACATACACACACACACACACACACACACACACACACAGAGGCTATACAAAAACATACATATGCAAACACATGAGTGTAAAATAAGATATTGGGTGATAATTCTGCAAAAGACCGAAAAGAAGCAGGAAGTGTTGGAAACGTACTAAATCCTTAAAGGCCAGGAAGTGATAGAGGCACAGACTTGAAAAGGAAGGCGACGGACCACACCCAGGTACAGTCTGCACCCGTTCCTTGAAGGACCGTGGATAAAAGCTGTCAAAAGAGAAGGGCGGTGCATGAAAAATTCTAGCTTTAATTTAAAGAGAATTTTACAAAGCAGGAGAGGAAACCCAGAGTCTGCTCCAGAGGGGTTAGTTTGGTATGGGAGAGTCCCCCTCACAGACAGAAAGTAGCTCAAATCCCGGACACTGCTGAGAGATGTGAGTCAGACGGACAGACAGCTCAGGGATCAGAGAGCTTGCTGTGAGACTGTGTCTCCTAGGAATGTCAGAAGCTACAGCCATAAAATCTCACCAACACGACTCCCTGAACATGAGCGGGCAAGGGACTCCAGGGGACTTCCCAAAGTGGATGGGGAAAGCCCTTAAAGGATTAACAGCAACTGAGAAGAGCTGGGAGCAGAAGAGTGGCCGTCCCAGTGGAAGGGCACACCAATTGATTGTTCCGTGCTGAATGGTTAGGCCTGACAACATACACACAGATAGCATTATAGGACTAAACAGGCTATATTTAGGAGTGAGGGAGGAGGCAAGGGTCGTGCTTCCCTACAGCCCGGCACCAGCAGCAGCAGCAGTAGCAGCGCAAGGCAGCATGGGATAAGCACAATCAAACGCCCCCACCCACCCCCTACTCCACTTCCCCTCCCCACGTTCAGCCTTCCCCAAGAGGCCACGCCTGGTGGCAGAGCTGAAGCAGCACAGCATATAATATATGTACGCATTAACAATGAAGAAGGGGCCATGAATTTGAAGGAGAGTGGGGAGGGATATATGGGATGGTTCTGAAGGAGAAAAAGGAAGAAATAAAATTATAATAACAAAAAAATTTTTTTCAAGATAAGCTCATAAAATTAGCATGGTATTTCCAGCCTTGGACATTTTTAAAAACAGGAAAAGAGAAAGGATTCCAACAAGGAGCGAGCTGCAGAAGTACAGGCAGTGTTACACGGGGATGCTTGGCCACAGGGCATCTGCATGACATTTGAAAAGAACTCCCTGCTGAACTGGAGGCTCAACAGCCAGTGACCCACTGTGAACTGCACTTTAAGGAAGCTCAGTGCATCTGGCGAGAACCCATTCTAAATCTGTTAGCACACACTAACAGATTGCCAGGCTGCAGAAAGGGGATCTTCGCATATGCAACCTGATGGCAGCCAGTCTTCAGGGGAAATTAAACGCCAGTTCCAAACAAAATGCCAGACAGTGAAGGCTTACACAGGGCCATGCCAGCACTGGCGACTCGATACTGAGGGACACTTCAGAAGCAGGATAAGCATCTGAGACTCTCTTTTGAAGAATTGCCTACCAGCCAGCCACATCTGTACCAGTCTCCCAAAGGAAGGTCCAGAGGTGAACAGATTGCCCATGCATGACACACACTTCCAGGGCTAGGGAGCACTTGGACTGCAGACGGCATCCAGCCACATGGAAGTCATACTCCACACCCCACCCAGCTCTTCCCCTTCCCCTTTGCTCTTCCTATATTTCCTGCCCAACCTGACAAGCCAGGCAGCTCTACCCTGCCCAGTTCCTGTCCCATGTCTTTTTCTTCCCTGCACACTTAGCACTTTCTGCTTCCAGAGAACACAGACTGGCCTGATTTGGGGATCTCTGTGCCTAACCCTCCTGAGAACTAAGACTGCCATGTGTCTCTTAATTCTACTTCTTTGCCTCTTGCTTTTCAGTCAACCTTCAGGCAAGTCTACCTCAGCTCCCTCTCACTTGCCCTACTGTACTGGCTAGTTTTGTGTCAACTTGACACAGCTGGGTTATCACAGAGAAATGAGCTTCGTTTTGGAAAATGCCTCCCTGAGATCCAACTGTGAGGCATTTTCTCAATTAGTGATCAAGGGGGAAAGGCCCCTTGTGGGTGGGACCATCTCTGGGCTGGCAGTCTTGGGTTCTATAAGAGAGTAGGCTGAGCAAGCCAGGGGAAGCAAGCCAGTAAGTAACAACCCTCCATGGCCTCTGCATCAGCTCCTGCTTCATGGCCTGCTTGAGTTCCAGTCCTGACTTCCTTTGGTGATGAACAGCAGTATGGAAGTGTAAACTGAATAAACCCTTTCCTCCCCAACTTGCTTCTTGGTCATGATGTTTGTGCAGGAATAGAAACCCTGACTAAGACATCTACCTTTTCCTCTTTTGAGTACATCTTCTCCCCCTCCCCCTTCCTCCTCCCTCTCCTCCTCCTCCCTCCTCCTCCTCCTCCAGTGTGTCAACCCAGTACTATTCACCAGTCTTATCCTGACTTTATTCTTCTCTCACCACCCACACCTACAAGAACCAGCCAGCATATTACCACACATATTCCCATAGGTGCCCCTTTACTGCCTAACCACTGGCAATTAGGGGGTGACCAACTTTTTATTTGACTCTAACCGTGGACCCATTTATCGATAGTGATTATTTTACAGGCAGGATTCTAATTCCAAGGGAGTGGTAGAGATTGATCCTGGTGTCCCAGGTCTAATAGAAGAAAGCACCTCAACTCTACAACAGCCTAGTCCCTCTTGAACATTGCAAATATCCCCTCTAAATAAAAAAAAAAAAAACGTTTTGTTTTAGTGATAGATAAAACTTTTTAAATAAATCAGTAAAACCAACCAATAACCTAACCTTAGATGCACGTGACCAAACACGAGTACTTTAAAAAATAACTAAGACAGTCTAACTCCCCAGTAAATTATGAGTCCCCCAGTAATTTCCTCCAGTGAGAATGAATGGATGAAATGTCAAACAAATAATTCAAGAGAATAATATGTATATTTAAAGTCCTCAAACCAGACACAAACTCCCAAATGAATTCCAAGAGAAAAAGAACAAATAGCCAAGTAAAATTTAGAAGTTATGGGACGTATAAAAGGGAGGATTAATTTTAAAACAGAACCTCTGAGAACAACTGAATAAAAGTCTGGCAATGACGAACACGATACATCCAGTAAAGAGTTCCATAGAGAGTCTCACCAACAGAGTGGACCAGAGAGAAGCTAAGATCTGAGCCTGAGGGCAGGGTGGAGTAATTCCACAACTTGAAAAAAGACAAAAATAAGTAAATAAGAAGGTACAATCGATACTTCCAAGATATACAAGGCACTATGAAAAGAACACATCTAAGATTCATGGGAATAGAAGGATTTCATTCTACTGCTATAGAAAACATTTTCAAGAAAACCAGATAAATTTCCCAAATTATAAGAAGTTATACTAATCTAGATACAGGGAGCATTTATAACATTTTATGGAAAAGAATCTCCATTCATCATAATAGTTCAACCACGAACACAGAGAAGGAAGCATATTGAAAACAAAACACCAAGTCACATAGAAAGGACCCATTAGAATAACAACACACGCTCTCAACACTTTAAAAATCAAGATTTATTATGATATATACCAAGTTCTGAAAGCAAACAAATTCTAAATTAGACTGACATTCCCAGCAAAATTGCCCATCATAACTCAGGAACAGAGAAAAGCTTCCTAGAACCAGACCACTATGACAGCAATAGCAAGAAAGATTATTATAACAATCATCGGTCATTAATATCTGTCAATATCAACATTCTTAGTTCCCTCAAGAGAAGCTGGGTCATCCAGACTAACAGATGGATGAGAAAACAGAATCCATCCTTCTATTGCATCTAAACACACCTTAACATCAAGGGTATAGGCATTAACCTTAGGGTAGAAGGTTAGAAAGAGAGATTCCAAACAAATGAACCTTAAAAGCAAGCTGGTGTCGACATTTTAATATCTGACAAAATTGACTTCAAATTAAAGCTAGTCAGAAAGGATAGGGAAGGGCAATACATACCCACCAAACTGAGCCCCACCTAGAGCGCATTGCAATTCTTAGCAGCTATGCACCAAACACAGGGGCACCCAAGGGGGAGAGAGAGAGAGAGAGAGAGAGAGAGAGAGAGAGAGACTACTACAGCTTAAGTCACATATTGACCGTCACACACTGATAATGGGTGACTTCAGTGCCAGACTCTTGCCAAGAGATAGGTCATCAAAACACAAATTAGACAGAGAAATGCTGGAGCTAAGTGAAGCTATAAACCAAATGGACCTAACAGATATCTGTGGAACATTCCACCCACACACAAACAAATGTACTTCTTCTCAGCACCTAGTAGAACTTTCTCCAAAATTGACCACATACTAAGACAATGCAAGTCTCAATAAATACAAGAAAGTTAAAATAACACCTTGCATTCTATCTGACCACCATGCACTAAAGCTAGATATCAACAACAGAAGCAACACAAGGCTTACAAACTCATGGAAACTGAACAATGCTCCACTGAATAAAAAAAAATGAACTGAGACATAAATTAAGGAAGAAATCAAAGATTTTCTAGAATTGAATGAAGACAATGCACCCATACTTATGGGAAACAATGAAGGCGGCTCTAAAACCCATGTTCACAGCACTAAGAGCCTACATGAAAAACTGGAGAGAACTCACATTATCAAATTAAGAACACACCTAAAATCTCCACAACAAAAAAAGAACTCACACCCAAAAGGGATGGACAGCAAGAAATAATCAATCTCAGGACTGAAATCAATAATATAGATTTAAGAAAATACAAAGAATTGATGAAATGAAGAGTTGCTTCTTTGAGAAAATCATTAAGATTGACAGACCCTTATCAAAATTACTAAGAGGTGGCAAGACAATATCCAAATTAACAAAATCAGAAATGAAAGGGGAGACCATAATAACAGACACTGAAGAAATCCAGAGAACCATAGGACATACTTTAAAAATATGTATTCTACAAAATTATGGAACCAAAATATATGTAGGAGATGTACTACTTGGTCTTCATGTGGGTCCCCAAACAACTGGTGTGGGGGATGTCCCTGACTCTGTTGCCTGCCTGTGGATCCCCTTCTCCTAACTGGGGTGCCTTGTCTGGCCTCAATGGAGGAGGATTGCTTAGTCCTGCAGAGACTTGATGTGCCAATTTGCCTTATGAACACAAATGCAAAAAATGCTCAATAACTGAATCCAAGAACGCATGAAAAAGATCATTCATCATGATCAACTAGGCTGCATCCCAGAGATGAGGACATGGTTCAATATATGAAAATCAATATATGTAATCCACCATATAAACACACTGAAAGACAAAAGCCACATGATCATTTCATTAGCAGAAAAGGCCTTTGACAAAAAAATTCAATCCTCCTCCATAATAAAAGTCCTGGAGATATTAGAAACACAAGGGACATACTTCAATAAAATTAGGAGAGTTTACAGCAAGCCCATAGCCAACATCAACTTAAATGGAGAGAAACTCAAAGCAATTCCACTAAAATCAAAAACAGGAAAAGGTTTCCCACCCTCATCACACCTATCCAAGCAAGTCTCATCTAGAGCAATAAGAAAACTGAAGGAGAAAAAAAAAAGGATACAAATTGGAAAGGAAGAAGTCAAAATATCTTTATTTTCAGATGATATAATAGTATGCATAAGTAACCCCAAAAAATTCCACCAGAAAATTCATAGAGCTAATAAACACTTTCATCTAAGTAGCTGGATACTAAACCAACTCACACAAAAAAACCAGCAGCCCTCTTATATACAAACCAAAAAACAGACTGAGAAAGGAATCAGTGAAACGTTTTTCACAATAGTTTCTAACAATATAAGGTATCTTGGGGTAAGACTTACCAAGCAAGTCAAAGACTTGTATGACTTTCTTCAAGTAACTGAAAAACTTAAAGAAGATATCGAAAGATAGAAGATCCCCTTTGCTCATGGATTACTAGAATTAGCATAGTGAAAATGGTCAACCTACCATTTTGAATCTACAGATAAATGCATTCTCCATCAAAATCCTAAAACGATTCTTCATAAAATCTTGAAAGGACAATTTTCAGCTTATATAGAAACACACAAACACACACACACACACACACACACACACACACACACACACACACACCAAACAAAGAAAACATGATATCTAAACAATCCTGAATAATAAAAGAACTGCTGGAGATATCCCATCACCAATTTCAAGCTGTACTACAAAGCTATAGTAATAAAAACTGCATGGCATTGCCATTAAACCAGACACATTGATCAACAGAATCCAACTGAAGACCCAGACATAAACCCACACCTATGGACATCTGATTTTTTTTATATAAAGGATCAAGAAATGTACACTGGAGGGGGAGGGAGACAGAATCTTCAACACGTGCTGCTGGTCAGACTAATGGCTCCATGTAGAAAGATGCTAATAGATTTATACTTCTCACCCTGCATAAAATTCAACTCCAAATGGAGCAAAACCTTCAAAATAAACCCATATACACTGAACCTGATAGAAGACAAAGTGGGGGATAGCCTTGAACTCATTGGCCCAGGAAAAGACTTTCTGGACAAAACACAAATAGCACAGACACTAAGATCAACCGTTAATGATGGGTCCTCAGGAAGCTGAAAAGCCTCTACACAGCAAAGCCACTGCCAACAGAACAAGTCAGCAGCCTGCAGAAAGGGAAAAGAGTTTTAGCAGCTACACATCGGGGGGGAAAAAAAAAAAAGGTCTATTTCTCTTTCCTTACAAGATGTACCTGTTCTCTCTGGCCCCTTACTTTATTCCTACCCTCTGTGGTTCTATGGATTGTAGGTGGGTCATCACTGACTTAACAGCTATTATCCAGAATATATAAAGAACTCGAGAAACCAAACAAACAATCCAATTTTAAAATGGGCTCAGCGGGTAAGAGCACCTGACTGCTCTTCCAAAGGTCCTGAGTTCAAATCCCAGCACCCACATGGTGGCTCACAACCATCTATAATAAGATCTGAATCCCTCTTCTGGAGTGTCTGAAGACAGCTACAGTGTATTTACATTAAATAAATAAATAAATAAATAAATAAATAAATAAATAAATAAGGAGTGCAGATCTAAACAGAGACATCTCAAAAGAAAAATTGCAAATGGCTAAGAAACATTTTTTAAAAATGTCTAACATCCCAAGCCATCAGAAAAATGCTAATCAAAACTGCTTTGGGATTTTCTCTTACACCTGTCAGGATTGCTAAGAGCAGCAGGACAAATGTCATCTCATGCTGGTAAGGATGTAGAATAAGAGAAGCACTCATAAGTTGCTGGAGGGAGTGAAAACTTGTACATCCACTGTGGAAATCATTGGATTGATTCGTCAGGTAGACGGGAATAAATCTACCTCAAGATCCAGCTATACTGCTCTTTAGTATATACCCAAAAGACACCACCGTACCATAGAGATACTTGGTCAGCCATATTTATTGCTGTTCTGTTCATAATTACCAAAGCTGGGAAGCAATATACATGCCCCTCAACAGAAGAATAGATGAAGAAAATGTGGTATATTTATACTACTCGGCTATTTTTTTAAGTGACATAAAATTTGCTGGTAAATGTATTCTCTTGTGGGTCTGGAGTTCAAAAGCATGATGTCCGCAGCTTTTGCCCCAGTGGGGGTCCCTCGGGGCTCCATGTTCTGTGCCTCTTCAACTTCTGGTAACTGTTGATATCTGGCTACCTCCTTCCATCTCTACCTTCATGGCTACAGTGTCTTCTTCCCTTTCTCGTATTTTCTCTCCTCAGTCTATTACTTTGTGAGGACACCTGACATTCTATTTAGGGCTTACAGGGTAATCCAAGATGATCTCATCACGACATCTTTAATTAATTTAATTTAATTAATTTTCCACAACTTTTACAAGTTCTGTGGGTTAGGACTTGGGTGTACTGTTTGGAAGGCACCATTTACCCACCGCATACAATAACAGCTATTAAAATAGATAGGATAAAATAATACCCCATGTTAAAGAGATAGATCAGTATAATTTGAATTCATCCTTTTTTTTCAATAACCTTAACTTGGTTTTTCTTATATAAGCCAATCTACAGATATGTTGAAACAAAAAAAGGAAAAGTTTTACTTCATAGAGAGTTTAACACGCTTTCTTTTTAATAAGAGGAATTAGATGATGATGATGATTGATGATGATGATGACCAAATAAATAAGAAAAGTCTATATAATGATTATTGCATAAGAAAAGATCACAGAGCTCAGTAATATGTCATAGCTCAGCTCACTTTGACATCCCTAAAGAGCATTTCAGTTCCCATGTGGTCAGGGGGAAAATAAACTTGACTGAGAATAAATTTCCTAAAAAGATACCTTCTTATTTCTCCCATATCCCCATCAGTTCTCTTCCAGTCTTTAAATCATTGTCTTAATTCAGACAGTTCAAACACTCCTATTCTTTCCAATGCTTTCCTGTCTGGCTAATGAGGAGCTGTGCAATTAGTGGGTCCAGACATTGGCTTCAGTCTGAGACTTCAGGGACATGGGCCCAGCATCCCCTGGGTGCCCAACACAGCCTGCAGATACGTGAGCACAGGTGACCTTCTGATTGGTTCTGCTAGAGAGTTCCTTAACTAACATTCTTAAAATAACAGCATTCAGAATATCACAAAGGAAATAAATACTCAGAATAGCGCAGAGAGACGGCAGCTCACTTGATCTGAGATCATGTGATGAAGTCTCAGTGACGTGGGTGCCTGGATGAAAGACCGGCCTCGTTAGTCATTTCCTTAGTGTTTTGCTCTGCACAATGACCCCACTCTAGGGTTCACTCCAGGATTATCTGATCCAGGAGAATAATCTTAATGTAGCATTTCACCTGTTTCTAGGGCATTCTAAACCCAACACTTGTTGGTAGCAGAAAAAGAACTGCTTCTCCCAGAGCAATGCTCTTTTAACAAGGCTCTCTCTTTCTCTCTCCCTCCCTCTCTCTCTCTCTCTCTCTCCTTTCCTCCCTCCCTCCCTTCCTCCCTCCTCCTTCCTTCCCTTTCTCCCTCTCCCTCTCCCTCTCCCTCTCCCTCTCCCTCTCCCTCTCCTTCTCACTCCCCAGGAAGACTTTGCGTATGGTGCACTGACTTTCACAGGAGAAAGAGTGAAGAAGCTCCCTCCTCCAGAAGACTCCAGAAGCATGGTCATGTATGCCAGGTAGCTGATGCTCCTGCCAATTTTTCTTTCTGAGAGATAATAACTGAATTTTAATTTTGCTAACCATTCCCTCCTCCATCCCTGATCCATGCCAACAGGGCTAGATACCGAATCTCCTGCTGTGTCCATCCCACCTCCCACAGCCAGATGTGGGAGATCCCAGTGCTTAGTGGGCTCTCTCTCCCTGAGTTAACCCCTGTGGTCTGTTTCTGAACATTTCACAGTTCCAAATGCTTTAGACAGCTTCTCAGAAAGGTCTCCCTCCCCTCACTGCATAACATAGGCAAGAGGCATCTGAAAGCTTTTCCTAAGTCCTTCCATACTTTAGGACTCCAAAAGATTGCAGAAAACCTCCCTCTAGGATGCAACAAGAATATCAGAAACCATTAGCTGCTTCCCACCGCCCCCCTGATTGCACAGAACCCCTGTTAGTAAGGTTTTCTGTGATTCAAACCACCATGGATATATTAACCACTGAAACAGTGTGAATCGTATAGTGCTCCCGCACTGTGGGAGCACAGGAGATGGGTGGAGATACCTCCATCCCAAAGATGGGTGGAGATAGCTCCATCCCAAAGAAATGTTACATTTTGCTCCCACCTGCAAAGATGCCCTAAGTCACGTTGTCCAGGCTGACCTTCCAAACCTAGACTTCACCCATCTTCTTGTTCCACACACATCTCCAAACAACCAATGGGCGACAGACTATCGAGAGCCCTTCTGAAATCCCCTTTTCCTAATGTTTACTCATAATCATCTCTTACGGAACATCAGTCTTTAGCTCTCAATCATCTCTCTATAAATCTGGCATGAGTCTTGAGTGTCCGTATAAAATTAGGCTGAAGTCTTTCACTCAAAATAGTGAGTGGAAGCTGAGGCACTCCGCCTGCTTAGACTCTGTTATTGAGAATTTAGGAGAATCTAAACTGTACACGGTCGTTATAAAATCCCTAGAATGTGAACTGGGCTGGTTCATTCCTCGTTAGACAACTCGGTGGTTCCCCAACAGCCAACACAAGGTGAACTCAGGGGTTCCTTTGGAGAGGTTTTATCATAGTAATCTGTTTGGGCATTCTTTTTTTTCTTTTTTAACCTTAGTGGTATTTTGCTTATATATTATCGTTTTCTGATTGTGTGTTTTTAAGAGTTTTAAGTGTGTGTGTGTGTGTGTGTGTGTGTGTGTGTGTGTGTGTGTGTCTTTATGGGTTTGTGTATGTGAGTATGTGTCTGGATTTTTATGGATTTGAGAGAAAGTGTGTGTGTGTGTGTGTGTGTGTGTGTGTGTGTGTGTGTGTATGCATTTGTTTGAGTATATATGTCTACATTTTATTGGTTTGTTTGAAAGTGTGTGTGTGTGTGTGTGTGTGTGTGTGTGTGTGTGTGTTTATAGGTTTGTTTGAGTGTATGTGTGTCTGCATTTTTATGGGTTTTTTTGAGAGAGAGCTACTTTAGTAAAGTGCTTGCTGTGTGAACATGGGGCCATGTTTGGTCCCAAGCACCCATGTAAAAATCCCAGGTCAGTGGTGCATGCCATAAAAGTAGCGCTAGGGAGATGCAGGCAGGATACCCAGTCTTACTTACCAGCCATTCTAGCTGAATCAGATAGTTCAGGGTCTAATGAGAGACCCTGCCTCAAAAAATAGAGATCAGTTGGGGAAGATATTCCTCAGTGACCTCTGGCCTTCACATGCACACTTACATATGTGCACACACACATATATGCACACGGACATAATTACACTAAAACAAAGGAACTCTGGGATCAGTTTGAAAAGCCCTTTAAGATGAGGAGGAGGGTTGGATCCTTTCTTTGTGATGCTTCTAAAAATCATGTAAAAAGATGTATTCCTTCATCCATACAAAACACGAACGTTATAAGAAAAAATCATTCCAGAAATGCTGCGTTATTCTTGAGTGAGGCTTCGTGCTCCCCAAAGACCCTGCTTCAGCTTCTCCTTGTGACTAAAAGTAAAATAATCATCAGGGGTGCTCTGCCACAAATAGTTTTAAAATAACCGAATCCTTGAAAACAATCGAACAAATATATTCCCCTCACATTGCTTGTGCGAACCTTAGTACAGAGTTTTCTTTCAGCAATGCTCATAAACTTATTCATGCAGGGTCATCAGAAGCTGTGACTACAAACCTCCGAGCTTTGGCATCTCCGGATCCAGCTGAGGTTGCAAGCACACATCCCTCTCCTTGGCCACGCTCACAGGTAACTTTGGCCCCCGGGATCTAAGATATTCTTTAGCTTTGCCTGATGGAGCAGAATTTAAGCTATATTTGTGGAAGGAAATGACAAGCTATGTGTTGATACTGAAAGGCATATATTAGTTCAGATCACTAAAATACAAAAGGACATTGAAACGGACGGCAATCACGAGCCAAGCCGCAAGAGAAAAGCTTCTTGTTATTTAAAGGAAAACCTGAGTCCAGGCAGGTGCCTGTAAGTCCAGCATTAATGCAGGAGAATCGGGAGATCAAAGTCACCTTCGGCTAAATAATGAGCCAAAGCCTGCTTGGGAACTCAGAACTTGTCAGGAAGAGAGAGAGAGAGAGAGAGAGAGAGAGAGAGAGAGAGAGAGAGAGAGAGAGAGAGAGGGGGGAGGGAAGGAAGGAAGGAAGGAAGAAAGAAAGAAAGAAAGAAAGAAAGAAAGAAAGAAAGAAAGAAAGAAAGAAAGAAAGAAAGAGGGGGAGGGAAGGAGGAAGGAAGGAAGGAAGGAAGGAAGGAAGGAAGGAAGGAAGGAAGGAAGAGGGCAGGCAGGTGGTGGGGTAGGGTGGGGTGGGGCAGGGAAGGGAAGGGAAGGGATGGGCAGGAAAGGGTAAGAAAGGGAAAAACAAAACAATCCTGTTCTTTGTGCAGTCAGTCCAGAGTCACAACGAATGTCTGTCTGTCCACCCTCCTCTCAAAATCCTGAATCAGAAAGATGTGACTTAATCCTCTTTCTTCTCTTCTTTTCCTTTCTGATGCTGGCCAGGGACTAGGCAATCTTTAACATTTGGGGTTTTTCACCTTCTCTAAAACTTTCCTCCCCCATGTGTGTGGCTGCTTGTCCACAAGGTGGCTGACCTCCATACCTAACTCAAACAGCATGGCTGCTGTCCTCCATCTCCCTCCTCCAGGGGGCTGCAGAGATTGACAGCTTGCTGACCTAGGGTTTTCCTTTTTCAATTCTAATAAAATTTTCCTCAAGCTTAAAAAAAAAAAAAGGAATAAAAGAGAGGAGAAAAAGACTGAAAACTAAGCTAGGGTGAGCGAGGGAGATTCCAGAATATTGTGGTAGGAAAATCGTCTTTATTCATGGGGAACACACCCAAAATGCTAGACTAAGAATTAGAAAAACAAGGATGGAGTATGTTTCCTGGCTCTACCACTCAGTCTCACATTTCCCATGGGTACAATGAAAATAGCTCCCCAGGCCTCAAATACTTCCTAGAATTGTTGTGAGAACAAACAAGAGTAAGAAAGTTCTCTGGACACAATTTTTTTTAACATTAACAAAATTTCCTGTGCGGGTAAGTAAGAATCTGTGGCTTCTGCTGAGGGGAGAGGAGAGGAGTGGAGATGTTTGGAACAGCCCCTGTCCTGTACGGTACAGTGTTCTTTAGACACGATGAGAATGAGGGGCTCTGAGCTACACTAGAGCATGTAGTAAAGACTACAATGTACACGTGACCCCTCAGTATTACATGTCTGGTAAACCCTGCCAAGCAGAAATGGGATTCTCTGAACCACGAGTGAAGAGTGCTGAAAACGCGTCCCCAGGTGTGCACAGAAAGCAGCCTGCCATGGTGTTGCTCTTGTTCAGACAAGGCAGGGGGAAATGTTGGAGCAGACAAGATGACATGCTAGATGACAAGATAAAAAGCATACGAACCCAGTCACAAAAGAACACACATGATATGCAGTCACTGATAAGTGAATATTAGCCCAGAAGCCCAGAAGCTCGAAATACCCAAGATACAATTCACTAACCACATGAAACTCAAGAAGAAGGAAGACCATAGTGTGGATACTTTGATCCTTCTTAGAAGGGGGAACAAAATACCCATGGAAGGAGTTACAAAGTGTGAAGCAGAGACTGAAGGAATGACCATCCAGAGACTGCCCCACCTGGGGATCCATCCTATAAACAACCACCAAATCCAGACACTATTGTGGATGCCAACAAGAGCTTGCTGACAGTAGCCTGATATAGCTGTCTCCTGAGAGGCTATGCCAGTGCCTGACAAGTACAAAAGTAGATGCTCACAGCCATCCATTGGACAGAGCACAGGGTCCCCAGTGAAGGAGCTAGAAAAGGACCCAAGGAGCTGAAGGCGTTTGCAGCCCCTTAGGAGGAACAACAATATGAACTAGCCAGTACCCCCAGAGGTCCCAGGGACTAAACCACCAACCAAAGAGTACACACGATGGGACTCATTGCTCCAGCTACATATGTAGCAGAGGATGGCCTAGTCGGTCATCAATGGGAGGAGAGGCCCTTGGTCCCGTGAAGGCTCTATGCCCCAGTGTGGGGAAATTCCAGGGCCAGGAAGCTGGCGTAGGTGGGTTAGTGAGCAGAGGGAGGGGGGAAGGGATAGAGGGAGGGTGTCTTTCAGAGGGGAAACCAGGAACAGGGATGACATTTGAAATGTAAATAAAGAAAATATTCAATTAAAAAAAAAAAGCACAGGAAACCTCACCCCACTTTCCACTTTATTCCAAGGAAATAATCACTAATGGCCTGGAGCAACCACAGCGTCATCACGGAGTTCGTTCTCACAGGACTCTCTGACGACCCCCTGATCCAGGCTCTACTTTTTGCACTGTTCCTGGGGATTTACATCCTCACCATGACGGGGAACCTGACCATGCTGCTGGTGATCGCGGCTGACTCCCACCTCCACACGCCCATGTACTTCTTCCTAAGCAACTTATCGTTCGTAGATCTCTGCTTCTCATGTGTCACGGTACCAAAGCTGCTAAAAGACCTCCTATCAGTGAAGAAAACCATCTCTGTAGAGGGCTGCCTGGCTCAGGTCTTTTTTGTGTTTTTTTCTTCTGGTACTGAAGCCTGCCTGCTCTCCGTCATGGCTTATGACCGCTATGCTGCCATCTGCCATCCCCTGCTCTATGGCCAGGTGATGAGAAATGAGTTGTGTGTAAGGCTTGTGGTCATCTCATGGGGTGTGGCCTCTCTCAATGCAACCATTATAGTGCTCTTGGCTGTCAACCTGGACTTCTGTGGGGCTCAAACTATTCACCACTACACCTGTGAGCTGCCTGCCCTTTTCCCCCTGTCCTGTTCAGATATCTCCATCACTGTCGTTGTCCTGCTTTGCTCCAGCTTGCTACACGGGCTGGGAACCTTTATCCCTATCTTCTTTTCCTATGCCCGTATTGTCTCCACCATCTTGAACATCAGTTCCACCACGGGGAGGAGCAAAGCCTTCTCCACCTGCTCCTCCCACCTTGCCGCGGTGACCTTGTTCTTTGGGTCCGGCTTTCTTTGTTATCTCATGCCGCCTTCCGGATCTTCCCTGGACTTGCTCTTGTCTTTGCAGTACAGCGCAGTCACGCCCATGCTGAATCCCCTCATCTACAGCCTGAAGAACAAGGAGGTGAAGGCGGCTGTGCAGAGGACCCTGAGAAAGTATTTGCTTTAGGTAGTAAACTATGTAAAATTGCCTAATTATATTATTTTATCATGCATCCTTCAATCACACAACTGTCAAATATTTTGGGGGGTGAGGGGGTCTCTTCTGGGACTTGCCTGAACATCTAATCTCATCATTCCAAGGTATAGTGGGCTTTTCTTGATTTTGGACTTTTATTTAGAAAGTCTGTTGGCTGGAAGAAAACATGAAGATAGTTTTCCACAAAGTAGAATAATATGACAGCAAAATAAAAGAGGTGGACAGACAGACGTTGGAAACATGGTACAGTGGTAGAATACTTGACTTGTAAGTACAGGGCTCTAGGTTCAGAGTTCCCTTACTCCCACCAAAAAGAAGGAGGAAGAGGAAGGGAGGGAACGAAGGAGGGAGGGAGGGGGGCAGGGGAGATGTAATGGTCACCTCGGGATATTCTGAATCTAACTGTGAAGACTTACTGAATTTTCTAATGACAACTTTACAAAAAATGAAAGAAAATTCTATGTCAAAAGCTCAAAGCTGCATGGAGACTACTGTGGACGATGAATGCTGCAGGTGAAGCTATGGAGACTGCTGTGGGCGATGAATGAAGCTATGAGGCACTGCAACAAAGTCTTCAGAAAAGACAAAATGTATCGCTAAGTACCCATTAATAACCAAAACTTAAATGTCACAACAGATAACAAAGCCTGAGCCCAGGGCGTGGCTCGGTTGGTAGAGTACCTGCCTAGCATTCACAAAGCCTTGGGTTTGATCCCCAACACCTCACACTGATCACAATGACACACACCTGTTATCTCTCCCCTCAAGTGCACAAGAGAATTACAAACTCAAAGCCATATAGACCTAGGTAGGGAGTTCAAGGCCATTCTCAGCTGCTTGAGACTCTGTTTCAAAAGTCAGGGGAATACTTAAGATAGCTTTGTCTATAACATGCTTGCAAGCACAAAAACCTGAGTTCAATGCCTGGCACTCACATCAAAAGCTGGGCATTGCTGTGCACACTTATCAGGGAATTGGAAGCAGGTAGACTCCTGAAGCCTGTCTACGGCCAATCTAACCAGTCAGGGGGCCCTAGGTCATAGGGAGAAGAGCCTGCCTCAAAACGCAAGGTAGATAGCTCATAAAGAATTACACCCAATTACACTCTGGACCCTTCATACACATATACAGAAACACACATAACCACAAACAGGTGAGCATTATCTTTACACATACACCAAAAAAAGATGAACAAACTAGATATAATAAAAATAGAACAAGAGACATAACTAAAAGAGAAATTAACAAACTATTAAAAATTAATCTATGTGCCAGTTCTTTTTTTAAAATTATAAAATTTGGCATATTATAGAGATGGCATTCAAGAAAAAAAAGTTGGAGAAACTAATTGTAAACGACTTAGATAAAGAATAAACATTAGCCAGGGGTAGTGGTGCAAACCTGTACTCTTGGCACTTGAAAGAATAAGGAGGACTACAGGTTGGAAGCAGGCATGGACTACACAGCAAGACCCTGCCTCCCTCCCTATCTCCAAAGAGATAGAGGAAAGGAATGGAGACAGATAAAGAATGAAAGTAAGCCATTAGATTGGAGTTGGGGTCAAAGAAACTGGGTGTCATGGTGCACACCTATAACCTCAGTTCACAGCAAGCTGAGGCAGGAGGAGCATGAGTTGGTCACTAACTGAGCTTCACAGCAAGGACCTTTGACACATAAAATAAAATAAAAATAATAAAATATTCAAAAGAGCAGATGCACTGCTAATTTTTCAAGTTACTTTAATACTATTCACCTTTTTCTAGAATAGAATAATGAAGAACCTTATACATTTCAGGACCAAAGTAATTATTGTTCAAAATTTGGAAAAAAAATCAATAGTCTCAAATGGTTATATTGAATGGCAATTCTAAATAAAATATTAATTTATTTAATTCAAAAGTATGCTGAAAGATAACTAGCCCATGAACAGGTGGAATGTATTACTGATTTGATTCTTAAAACTGGTAGGTTAAATGAAATTATCATATATTCACTTGATAAGTTCTTTTTAAAATATTTTCATTTTTTTAAACTATGAGTATTATGTGTGTATTGGGTGGGGAGTAGGAACATGAATGCAGTTACATAGAGACCATATGGATTAAGACCCCCTGGAGTTAAGGTATGGGAGGTGTGAGCCCCTGTGATGTGGGTGTTCCTCTACAAGAACAATATGCACGTCTAACAGCTGAGCCACTACTCCACACCTCCTCCTAATTCTTATTAGGAGTTAAATGTTTGCTGGGCAGTAGTGGCACGTGCCTTTAATCCTAGCACTTGGGAGGCAGAGACAGGCAGATTTCTGAGTTTGAGACCAGCCTGGTCTATAGAGTGAGTTCCAGGACAGCCAGGGCTACACAGAGAAACCCTGTCTCAGAAAAGAAAAGAAAAGAAAACAAACAAAAAGAAAAAAGTTAAATATTCATATCATTATCCAATTCTTAATATTATTAAAGTTAACAATTATTTTTGACCTGAGCTGCTTAATATAAACTCAAGTCATTCTTTCATAAAAATATTTACCTTCAGAAAACAATTGGATGAGGGAGAGACTGTGAGGGTTGTACTCTACACAAAGAACTACAGGCAACTAAGGGATTCTGCAAGGCAGAAGAATAATCTTCCCTGTGGAAGAGCACATCAGTTGGTTATCCAATACCAAGTGGTCAGACCTGAAAAATTACATATAGGGAACATGCAGAGTGAACAGATTCTATTTAAGAATCTATATGTATATATGTGTGTGAGTGTGTGTGTGAGTGTGTGTGTACATGTAACAACAAGTAATTTTAAAGGCCATGAGAAAGAAAGAAAGAAAGAAAGAAAGAAAGAAAGAAAGAAAGAAAGAAAAAGAAGAAAGGAAGAAAGAAAGAAAGAAAGAAAGAAAGAAAGAAAGAAAGAAAGAAAGAAAGAAAGAAAGGGGAAATAAATGAGAGGGTTTGGTCAGAGGAAAGGGAAGCAGGGAGTAATGTAATTATATTATAATATCAAAAATAAAAGAAATAATTAAAAACTTTACCTCTAAAAATATAAAACCATAGCTTTATCATATAAAACTCGCAATGAGGCCAAATTACATTGTGAAGAACCATGTGTTTTATTAAAGTCTATTAACTTAAATTTTAACAATATTTATAAAACAGATTCAGGCCACCTGACATTCAACAGAACAACTGTCCATTACAGTAACAACTAAACCATTACAATGCCAAGCAAAGATGGCGTTGCAGGATATTTGATCACACTGTAAACTCAAGATTGTGTTATTTACTGGAAAGACCTGTTTCTAGGTATGGTGTGGCTCAGCCCTAACACATGCCTTTAATTCAAGAGCTTTCTGTTTACTGTAAACAGGGTTAAATCAAGTCAACCATAGGTCAAGAGACAGAGCTAGAAACCAGTTGAAAGGGAATGAATGTAGAAAAAACCCAAAAGAGTAAGAGGAAGTCAGAAGGATGGATAGAGAGACACATAGAGCTTCCTGTGGGACATCAACTGTAGAGGAAGGTCAGCTGGGTGCTTTCTCTGCCTCTCTGAGCTAGCAGGCTTTTACCCAACATCTGGCTCCAGAGTCTTCATTGGTAAAATAAAATTTTAAAAAATGAGATTTTGTTAAAAACAACATTTGGAGCCCAACAGGGGGCAAGACCATGTGGACCGAGAAATCATGCCTGCAGCAGAAAAACTGAGAAGCCAATAGATTTGGTAAGTTACCTGGGAAGTCTTCAAGGATAGAGTTAAGGATGGGGAATACCATAATACAAGGCGCTGTACAGTGCTACTTCAGATGGCTTGAAAATAGAAGCAGAAAATGAAAAGATAAATGACATAGTTGAAATTGACATAATGATGATTATCATTCCTACCAGTCTGGTGATTCATATTTTATCCTTAATAGCCACAGTATTTTTTGTGCCAAATTTGAAAAGTGGATTGATAAGGTACAAGCCTGCCACACCCACTTCAGTGGAGTCTGCGTGACAAGTCCAAAAGCTTGGCCACAGCAAAAATTTTCACAGAAACTGGTCTCCTAGAGTCTTTGGCTTCCTATACGACGAATCTGGTCCAGATATGTCCTTGCAACAGTTAGTGAAGGGTTTAGCTTTCTTTCTTTCTTTCAGTATTGTTTTATTATAAGTGCCTTCAAGGAATGGTTTGACAAATAGCTAAGTTAGACTGAACTTCCTGGACTCCACCAGTGTCCCAATATCCTAGGCAATCATTGAGCCAACCTTGGGCTTTAAATTTCATAAGAATGTTACTTATTCAGACAAAATGCCTCCAGTGCTGATAGAGAGATAGTGAAAGAAATCAGGCTTTGCGGTTTACTGGATAGGAGTTAGAAATCTCAGGGCAAGTTCAACAAAGTAAACTTAGAATTATTACAGTCATGTATGGCAGACTACATTACATAATAGTAGAAAGAAGGTGGGTTATGGTTTAAGTATTACAGTCATGTATGGCAGACTACATTACATAATAGTAGAAAGAAGGTGGGTTATGGTTTAAGAAGGAACTAGAGTAAATACTTAGAATAACAGCTGAGTCACTCCCATATACAGGAATTTACAATGGCCTAGCGAGAAGGTAGATTATACAATAGACTAGAATTGGAACTATGCCTAGGGCATGAAGCCCTTTCCTCTGGCTTCTAAGAATAAGCTGACCTCAGGTAGGGCTGATTTTTATCTCAGTTGTAAACACAGCCTGGTTCCTGATAACCTTTATGTATGCATTTTTTTGTTTTGTGTCCTTATGCATTGGAGAACTTCAGTGTACCTTGGCTGATGTGTCACCTGACTTCCTTGTTTTCTTCTGTAATATAAGTCTGATGCTAGCTTTGAGAAATTACATTCAGATTCAACACTCTCTTGTGTTCGTGTCTGTTTGTCACTCACCAACTCCTTGCCCACCTGAGTACCAGGACCCTAATTTCTCCCCTGGGTTGAGGGACTGACTGAGTCCAACCCATGGCACAAGCCTTAGAAAGACTTATAAATGAAGATGAGAAAAATACTCAGACACAGGCAGAGGAATTTAGGCAAAGACCTACTGCACCACTGCATGAAGAAACTGAAGAGGAGCAGCCCAAGGTTGTTAGAAAACCAGCCTTATTTTATCCAGTTACTATACAAAAAGGACCACCAGATGATAGGCACTCCCCAGGCTATAAAGAAACTAAATGGAGGGCTGGTGAGATGGCTCAGCAGGTAAGAGCACCCGACTGCTCTTCCGAAGGTGATGAGTTCAAATCCCAGCAACCACATGGTGGCTCACAACCATCCGTAATGAGATCTGGCTCCCTCTTCTGGGGTGTCTGAAGACAGCTACAGTGTACTTACATATAATAAATAAAATAAATCTAAAAAAAAAAAAAAGAAACTAAATGGAATACTATAGACATATTAGATTTAAGGAGATTTAAGGAAGCAAACATTTCATATGGTATACATTCACCCTATGCAAAGCAGATATTAAATTCATGGCCAACTCAGACAGAATTATCCCACAAGACTAGAAAGATTTGGTAACAGCAATATTGGAAACTGGTCCTCAGTTACAATGGAGAACATGGTGGAAAGGGGAATCTAGAGTCATAGAACAATTAAATATGACTGGGGGTATTAACATTTCCCAAGATCAGTTGCTGAACAGAGGTCAGTCTGCTGAGTTACAGAGGCAGCTTGGTGATCAGACCTTGGCACTGTGCCATTTAGCAGTTTTACATTCTTGGAACAAGGTTGAAGAATCAGAAAGGAGGTCTGAGTCACTTAATAAAATTATGCAAGGCCCAAAAGAAGTCTTCACTGATTTTGTGCAAAGATTGACTTCAGGTGTAAATAAAGCACTATCAGATTCAGAGTTAGACAAACATTCACTGAATCTTTGGCTTTTAAAAATTCTAATTCAGAAATTTTTAATTTTGAAAAATCTAATTCAGAATTCAGAAGAGTGATTAGAACTTTAAAGGCAAAATCAGAACCAATAGATGAATGGATTAGAAATTTCAATGCCATCAGAAAACACCCTAAATAAATGGCACTGAAATTGAAGTTTAGTAGATGGAGGAGCAGATGTAACAATAATGTCACCCAATATATTGGTATCTAGTTGGCTTCTTCAGGAGGTAAATATTCAGCATGTAGGAATTGGAATGTTATCTCAGGTAAAAGACAATGCAAGATTGGATGTGGTATATCAGGACAGAAGGACAAATAGAAAAATTAAAGCCATATGTGGCTAATATAGCCATGAATTTATGGGACATGATTTGTTGCAGTAATGGAAAACAAATCACAAAATAAAGAATTCTTCTGAGAAAAATATTAAAAGGAATTATCAATAACAGTCACAGACTATCAAGGTTGTTCATATGCTGGACATGACAGGCACTGGTCTTTCAAGATACCAAATGCCCTATCTTTAAAATGGTTAACTGACAAACCTGTGTGGGTGGAAAAATGGCCTTTGACATCAGAAAATTAGAGGTACTAGAACAGCTGGTACAGAAGCAGCTAAATGTTCAATACATTGAAGAATCTACCAACCCAGGGAATTCCCCTGCCTTTGTTATTTAAAAAAATTTCAGGAAATTGGAGGATGTTAAACAGGTTTAAGGACCATAAATAAGATAATTCAGCCATGCTCTTTACAGCCTGGAATCCCTTTGCCTTTTTTGTTGCCTAAGTGATGCCCATCATAATTGATTTAAAAGATTGTACATTTGCAATCCCTTTGCATGAGCATGATAGGGAAAGTTTTGCTTTTTCAGTACCTACTCTTAATAATAGTTATCAAATAAAGAGATATTGTTGAAAAGTCTTACCACAAAGAATATTAAAGTCCTACCTTGTGCCAATAGTTTGTAGAACAGCCATTTTATATATAATTTATAAAGTTACCTCAATCTAAAATTTACCATTATATGAATGCTATCTTACCAGCTAATTCAGATGCAGATACCTTAGGGGAAAAAGTTCAATGAAGTAAAGAAAAATTTGCCTTGCTGGGAATTACAAATTGCTCCTGAAAAATACAAAGAGGATATTTTGTTAATTATCTAGGATATAAGATAGGTTTACAGAAAATATGACCACAGAAAGTACAAATCAGGAGAAATCAATTACAAACTCTGAATGATTTTTAAAACTTGCTGGGAGATATTAACTGGCTATGGTCCATAACTGTATTGACTGCTCAAGAACTAAGTAATTTATCTCAAACCTTACAAAGTGATAAGGATTTAAATAAACAAGAAAAAAATTATCAGCTGAGACTGAGAGAGAATTAGCTCTGGTAGAGAAAATATTACAGGATGCACCTGTGGACCACCTGAATCCAAAGCTGGATTATATTTTAGTTATTTTGCCCTCCACTCCCTCTCTCACAGGAATTCTTAGGCAGAGAGAAGATAACATCTTAGAATGGATATTTGTAGCACACAGAGTAAAGGATTAAAGACCTATGCAGAAAAGATTCTGGATTGATTGTGAAAGGAAAAATTAAACTTCATCAATTAGCAGGAATAGACCCTGCAGAAATTGTGGTAACTTTCACTATGCTGAAATTGCCTCATTATGGGTAGAAAATGAACACTAGCAAAGAGTTTGCAGTAATTTTGGGGGAGAGATTAACAACAAATATCCCCAAAGCAAGAGACATCAGTTTATAAAAAGAACTAATTGGATTCTCCCTTGTATAGTACAGGAGCAGCTAAATGTTCAACACAGTAAAGAATCTACCAGCCCATGGAATTACCCTGTGTTTGTATAGTAAAAAGGACACCAATTTCTGGACCCCCTACATTCTATACTCATGCAAATAATCAGGAAAGGCAGGTTATAAGTCAGGAAAAATAAGTAAAGTGGCTCAAAGCCCTTATTATTCAGTTCAAAACTCAGAGCTGTATGCCATTATGATGGTATTATTAGATTTTCCTCGACCTCTTAATATAATTTCTGACTCTCAATATGCAGAAAGAGTTGATTTACTTATTGAAACCATTGAACTTATTCCAGATGATTTAAGAATTAACTTTGCTATTTATTCAACTACAACAAGTAATCAGAAATAGAAATCATTTATTGTATATAACTCATATCAGATCCCAGATGGGTCTATCAGGATGTAGACTAGCACAAGGTAATAATAAAATTGATCAGCTCTTAATAATAAATGTGCCAGAAACCTCAGAATTTCTTAAGAAGCACAATGTTAACAGTAAATATTTAAAGAAATATTTTTCTATCACTTGCCAACATATCAAGGAAATTATGAGGAAATATCCTACCTGTTCTTTGTATAACCAAACTCCATTACCTACATGAAGTAGCCCAAACAAATGAAATATAAGAAATATATGTGTTTAATTTTGCAGAGTTTGGAAAATTAAAGTATGTGCATCATACCATAGATACATATTCAGAATTTCTTTTTTTTTTTGGATGCAGCAAACTTTATTGATGGTATTCAAGAGAGTAGGGAGGGATCCCTAGGCCCCTCCTGTTATTTTGGGGGTCTGGGGTGGAAATTGTGAGGGAGATGCTCAGTGTTGGGGACCGAGTTGGGACAGGGACTCCTCAGCAACCGAGGGCCTCTCTCTTGCTCTCAGTGTCCTTGCTGGGGTGGATGGTCCGGGGTTTCTTACTCCTTGTAGGCCATTTAGGCGATGAGGTCTACCACCCTGTTGCTATAGCTGTATTCATTGTCATACCAGGAAATGAGCTTGACAAAGTTGTCATTGTGAGCAATGCCAGGCCTGGCGTCAAAGGTGGAAGAGTGGAAGTTGCTGTTGAAGTCGCAGGAGACAACCTGGTCCTCAGTGTAGCCCATGATGCCCTTCAGTGGGCCCTCAGATGTCTGCTTCACTACCTTCTTGATGTCTTCATACTTGGCAGGTTTCTCCAAGAGGCACATCAGATCCACGGCAGACACATTGTGGGTAGGAACACGGAAGGTAATGCCAGTGAGCTTCCTGTTCAGCTCTGGAATGACCTTGCCCACAGCCTTGGCAGCATCAGTGGATGCAGGGATAATGCTCTGGGCAGCCCCACGGCCATCCACAGTCTTCTGAGTGGCAGTGATGGCATGAACCATGGTCATGAGCTATTCCACAATGCCAAAGTTGTCATGGATGACCTTGGCTAGGGGGCTAAGCAGTTGTGGTGCAGGATACATTGCTGACAATCTTGAGTGAGTTGTCATATTTGTCATGGTTCACACCCATCACAAACATGGGGTCATCGGCAGAAGGAGCAGAGATGATGACCCTTTTGTCTCCACCCTTCAAGTGGGTCCCCGGGATTCTCCATGGTGGTGAAGACCCAGTAGACTCCACGACATATTCAGCACCGGCATCATCCCATTTGATGATAGTGGAGTCTCACTCCTGGAAGATGATGAACAAATATAGTTTTTAGCTTGGCTAAGTGCACCAAAGCTGTTTGCAAAAGCTTTTCCCTTCCCCTGCTGCTTGAGGAATTTTCCCTTTCCCTGCCAATATAAGCAAGTTCAATACCACCCAGCCCCACCCACATCTGAGAGGTCTGACTAGAGGTCATGATGACCACAGTTGACCAGAGCAAGATTAGCAGTTCTCAAAAATTAGCTATAGCACAGATAACAGTCCTTGGAAACCCTGCCTCAGTTTGAATTCCGAGATAAACCACGTACTGCCCTAACCTTGCTTGACGAATTTTCCTGGCACATCAACAGCTGATCACTAAAATTAAAATTATACTATTGCTTTGCTAGCCAATAATGATATCACTGTGAAGCCCCCCTTCTTCAAAAGAGTATAAAAAGTTGGAATAAAACCTCTTGTCATTGCAGCCATCTGTCGTCAAGCTGTGTTTCTGGGAGTTGAGTTCTCAATACTTGGACCCCTGGTTGCCCAACAATAACAATTCTCCCATTCTCAGCCCTGACTGTGCCATTGAATTTGCCATGAGTAGAGTCATACTGGAACTTGTTGACCATGTAGCTGAGATCAATGAAGGGATCGTTAATGGCAACAATCTCCACTTTGCCATGTGGAGAGCAGACAGCAGCCCTGGTAACCAGGCGCCCAATACTGCCAGATCCATTCACACCGACCTTCACCATTTTGTCTACGGGACGATGCTGGCACTGCACAAGAAGATGCAGCTGTCTCTGGAACAGGGAAGAGCAGAGAGCCCATATTCAGAATTTCAATGGGCAATTGCTTTAAGTTCTGAAAAGGCTGATTCTGTAATTATATATTTATTAGAAGTCATGGCTATTGTGAGGATACCTGTACAAATTAGGAGTGACAATACTCCAGCATGTGTCTTTAGTAAAATGAAACAGTTTTTGCATATTACAACATAAAGCATATTACAGGTATGCCACACAATCCTACAGGACAAACAATTACAGAAAGACCTAATCGTACTTTAAAAAATATGCTTAGGGGGCTGGTGAGATGGCTGAGCGGATAAGAGCACCCAACTACTCTTCCGAAGGTGATAAGTTCAAATCCCAGCAACCACATGGTGGCTCATAACCATCCGATCTGGCTCCCTCTTCTGGAGTGTCTGAAGACAGCTACAGTGTATTTACGTATGATAAATAAATCTTAAAAAAAATATATGCTTAATAAACAGGAGTAATAAAGATCCCCAGAGATAGATTACATACTTCTTTATTAACTTTAAATTTTTAAATGCTAAAGAGAAAGGAACAACAGCTGTAGGGAGACATTGGATAGTAGAAAAAACATTGAATTGAATAATCCTGAATATTTTAAAGATATGTTAATCTCAGAATGGAAATCAGGATATGTATTACATTGGGAAAGAAGGTTTGTCTTTGTTTCCACAAGAGAAGGAAAGCTGTGAATACCGCCAAAATTGATAAAGACTAGATTCAAACAGGAGAGACCTCCTGAATGAGGAGAAATGATAGTTCATCAGACAGCTTGGTCCTTAGGTACAAACCAACTTATAAAGACTGAGCCAACCACCACATGGTCATAAGAACACATCTTACAATGACAGATTGGATCTGTTCAGAGGCAGAGTCCTTCACAGGCTTAGCCATGGAAGGAAAGGTATTACTGTAGAACTGGTATCTATCTGAATTCTTTCGTGACCAGGATGTGGTAGCAAAAGGTATCTGTGCCTTCCCACACTGAGAAAATCACTCAGTCACTTACAATCTCCATTCCTAAACCACTCAAGCCTCCCCCCAAAGAGGCACCTATTGAACTGTGAGGACCAACAGAATGGTCACAACATGGCTAACACATGGTTTCCTGATGGTTTATCAACAACTGATGGAACCAAAACTAATTGAAAGTTGCAACCTATAGACCAGGAGATGGAATGGCCAATAGTGAGGAAGGAACCACAAAAGCAATGCAGCACTATTGCCTATAAGACAAACCTAGGAAAGCAAAAGGGGAATCTCTATCTTCTCCAGCTTATGGTACGTGTGCAATGATATAGCTATATGGTCATCAAAATGGAAAACCACTAACTGGCAGATAAATGGCAAAGGTCACGGGAAGCAGGAATGGAAATGGAAAACCTAGCAAAACTTAGCAAGAACATCAAATTTTATATAGCTCATTCAGACAAGGTAGACAAAACGTCTGAAAATAATGAAATGGTGGACACATTGTCATTATGATTAATTAAGACTAGAATACTAAAATTTCCCAGGGAACAAATTCAAAATAAATCAGCAAGAATGAGAGACTACTCATTTGAAACACCTGGAAGTTTACCCCTAACATTATAAAATAAAGGGAACTGGAGAACCAAATTAAAGCAGGAGAACCCTAGGAGAATAAGTCTTATACAGTATCCATAGCTCGGTGGTGATGGTACACATCTTTAATTGCAGCCTTTGGGATGCACATGTCTTTAAACCCAACACTAGAGAGGCAGAGACAGGTGCATAGGAATAAAAATTATCTAAATTTAAAAGTCAGAAAATAAAAATAAAATAAATTTAAAAGCCTCTTGCAGAAGGCAGGCTGAAATTCAAAGTGAATGTCCTTTGTTATCTAAAAATAAATACTCTGAAACCTTCAATTTATATAAAGAGAATGAGGAATGTAGGTATATTTATCCACAGATACTAAGGTATACTTCGTTTCAAATTTTCAAAGGGATTGTTTTTAATTTCAATTAAAAGATAATACTTTTCCTGTTGCCAAAAACAAAAACAAAAACAAAAAATAAACAAACAAAACAACAACATTTTGCTCTAGAAAAGATATAACCTGCCAAAAAAGGAACCCTCCAGCGTTAGGGTGGGGGCAGAGTTTTGCTTTTATCTTTCCAGGAGAATAAATGCATCCAACTAAGGAAGCTGGAGACCCGCCCTCCCTACAGGTGAAGCATCTGAAGAAAAAGAACAGATCATCAAGAGAAAAAGAGTAAATTAGCCAAGTGCTATCGCCCACCTCCAGCTTTTCTCTGCTGCCCTCTATAGACATAAGTGACAAATGGCCTTTATGTGGTCCCAATTCAATTAAAAGATTAAACACTGTCTTTGAGGGTTGGAGCATGGCTCTCTCCTTCTCTAAACCTGCACATGCTTGTTAAGGGAAAATCCAAAATTTCTTTCTCATATCAGAAGAGCCACCTGGTATGAGACAAGAAAAACAAAAAAATAAGGGACTATTCTATTGCCACTAATCTCATAATCATTTGACTCTTCAAAGCTTTTCTTAAGGTATAAATTGTAGAGAGAATCTAAGCATCACCTGTCAATAAAAAAGCCAATGACCAATGATCCGAGGCAGGAAATGGGAGGTGGGAGAATGGCAGAAGGAAAGAGGGTTCTGGGGAATAGTGAGAGAATAAAGGGGAGACTCACCTGGGAACTCAGGGGGAGATGGAGGTAAACCAACAAGTAGCTAAACTTGGAAGAAAATAAGGAGAGATTTGAGGGAGACACTGTGGAAGATGCTGAGGAGATGAGAAGGAAGAATAGGACTGGGACTCAAGGAGAGGTAACTAACCAAGTAGAACATAGAATAGTTTCAATAGATTAAATAAGTGACGAGCTAGTCAGGGAACAAGCCAAAGCTATGGCCAAGGCATTTATTAAGAAATAGTTAGTCTCAGAGTCCAAGAGCCCATGATGTGGAAGCTGACCAAAACCCACAGTGTGGGAGCTCACAGGCACTAGAGATAAAGACATTCTGACCTCATCAGGATGTTTCTTTGTATTGTAGTTAACACAGATACAACTAACCTAAGCACATAAGAAGTGTCTAAGGAGTGCTCAGCTATAAGTGGGACATTACATCATCTCCTCTTGAAGCTCAGAGAACATCTCTGAAGAAACGCTAGAAAGATCCCAAGAGCCAGAAGTCAGTGAGGACTGGGAAAACAGTGTCTTCTGGACAGGACAGGACAGGACAGGACAGGACAGGACAGGACAGGACAGGACAGGAAAGCTACACTCATGATCTCCCAGCAGCCATGTCATGGTTGCCCACACAAGGTCAATCAGCTCTTGCAGGCTGTCCTCTGACCTCCACACATGTGCTCATCACACACACACACACACACACACACACACACACAAACAAACATTCCACAAGCCACATACCAACACACACACACACACACACACACACACAAATAAAAAGATAAATATTTTAACTCAGAAAAACACAGTCAATGGAGACTAGACACATAGATATGAGGACTGAATCTATAAAGCAGTGTGGAAACTACACAACATTAGCCTTGAAAAATCATTAGCATGAATTTTTTTTAGATTTCACCCCACAAGTACAGGCTGCAAAATAGATATATAAAAAGCATTTGGCAAAATCCAACAGCTTCATATGAGTAATAAACTTGTTTCTTAAGGTAGGTGAACCTTAGAAAGGAAAGGGGTTTCATCCCTACACACTGTGGTCCTTACCGTAGGCATCCTGGCAGTTGTATACATCTCTGACCTGTGGATGCATTAGGAAAATCTCAGACAGACACTCTGCATCCTAAGTCACACCAAACGCCCCATGATCTGGCTGAACACCTTCCTCATGTCTCTTGCAGTTTGAATCACCTCATGTTCTTCCCACTGATGCAAGTCAGCACTCCAGAGACGCCATTGCAGACAGCTCAATGGCTCCTAAGAACTACAAGTTACGAATCAGAGTGAGGGTTAATGTGGCTATTAGCAGCATTTACTTTTTTTAGGGGATTTCTTTCCAGAAGTACCGTCCCTTAATAAGCTGGAAACAGCAAAGTGCCCTGAAGTTTCTCTCACTGGCCTCTCTAACCAAGGCACAGAGAAAATCATGCAAAAGAATATGGGTTGTCAAGGGGAGGAATTTTCCCCCACATTGAGAATTTATTTTTATACCACATTAGATGAAAATTCAAACTAAGTCAAACATAAAATCAAATCCTTTTAGAAGGCAATTTGTTGAGCTTCATCCATTTTTTAATTGCTTATCTTTAGAACCACAAATTCAGAGTTAATTCTGCACAAATGCTGAAATGAGGAAAGGCATGTGTGGGCTGGAGAGATGGCTCAGTGGTTAAGAGCACTGACTGCTCTTACAGAGATCCTGAGTTCATTCCCAGGAACGACATAGTGGATCACAACCATGTGTAATGAGATCCGATGCCCTCTTCTGGTGTGTCTGAAGACAGCTACAGTGCACATATACATAAAATAAATAAATCTTAAAAAAAAAAGAAAGAAAAGAAAAGAAAAGAAAAGAAAAGAAAGAAAGAAAGAAAAATTTTGCACAACTATTTAAGTGCAGCATTGTTTGTTATTAGAAGAAAAGGCATTTATTTCTAATGAACTCATTAACTCTGCACTATTCTATACCATCTGCAGCTGTAAGAGGAATAAGACAAACAGACGAGACCGCTTTCAAGGATGTCCATACATTGAGACGAGACTGATGGACGAGTGGTATATGCCTAGGTATAGGTTTAGATTTTTCAAAACCTATTCAATCAGGATCCTGAAATGCTTTAAGCATTCTAGCCCACAAATAAGAGGTAGCAGAAGGAGAGTAATAGGGAAAGGGGGTTGTGGATCTGTTTAGAAGTAGTTCTTTGGGGTGATTTCTTCATAGTCAGGATCCCAGCAGTCCAAGCCAACAGCCAACACCAAGCATGAATCAGTAGCAACTGCTCAATCCAGCAGAAACTGCGAAGCCCCACTGATCAGTACATGTCAGCCAAAGCAGCGGGACTCGGTCGCAATACCACGAGAGGGTCTTTGGTGTGTTTCTCTCTACGAAGGGAAGACCAGCGAAGTGTTGCAAGGAATAGCAGTGCAAGAGAGACTTCTCACTGTTTGTGGGGTTATATTTATATTTTTTCTTTTTTATCCCTCGTTCTGGCCAGCCCCACTCGCTCTGGTCGTCCCCACTCACTCCAACCGGCCCTGCTCGCTCCACCCCCCCCCGCCCCCCCATTCAGCCCCTCTCACTCCAGCCAGCTCACTCTGGTCGGCCCCACTTGCTCCGGTTGGCCCCACTCCTTCCAGTCAGCTCTCGCTCCGTTCGCTCCAGTCTCCGGTCGGCCCCGTTCACTCCCGTCAGTCCCACTCACTCCAGTCAGTCCCACTTGCTCTCTGGTCCAAGGATTCATTTATTATTATTCATAAGTACACTATAGCTGACTTCAGACGCACCAGAGGAGGGCATCAGATCTCATTACAGGTGGTTGTAAGCCACCATGTGGTTGCTGGGATTTGAACTCATCACCTTTGGAAAAGCAGTTGGGTGCTCTTACAAGCTGAGCCATCTCACCAGCCCTATTTTTTCTGAATATGGAGTGCCCTCTCATGTGTCTGCTTTAGCAAAACATCCTCTCACTAGACAACTTCCAGAAAAACATCACATGACACAACTTACTTTCCAAAGAAACCAAAAATTTGCACTTCATACATACACACACACACACACACACACACACACACACACACACATGTGATTTTCTCAGACAGTCTCTCTATGTAGTCCTGGCTGTCCTGGAACTTGCTATGTAGACCAGACTAGCCTCAAATTCACAGAGATCTGCCTGTCTCTGCCTCCCAAGTGTTGGGATCAAAAGAATGTACACACAAAGCCCAGCTTATTGTTGAGAATTTAGTTTGAGTGCTGTATTTACATCATTTCCCCCTCCCTCTTCCTCTTCTAGCCCCTCCCATTCCTCCACTTTCCAAATTCATGAAGCTTCTTGTTGAAGCACAGGCCACTACAGAAACATACAAATGGCCAAAACCCACAGAAATCCGGACATAGCGTGCCCAACACCAACTGACACTTCTACAACATACTCTACACTAAAGGCTCAGGGGACACCATGGAAGAAGGGGTGGAGAGGTCATAGAAGCCAGAGGACTAGGGCATCTGCTTTGAGACAGTGTTTATACATGACAGGGAAGCTGTACCCACAAAATCTCAGCAATGTGGCCACATTAAAAAAAAACTTGAAAAGTGACAACAGTGGGCATGCCATTGAGGATGGAGAATCAAGTCCCCACCCCTAGATGAAGAGCCACAAAGCAAGAAATGACAACCAGAGAGGAATTAACCAGTCTGCTCCAGGAACAAGCCCCCAATAGGAGCACCAACCCAAAGCAACCAGCCCTAAATACATGGACACATGAGCGACACTGAATAAACTCCACAGGTCATACTTATAAGTGTGAGTGAAAGTGTGTGTGCTGCAACAATAATTCAACTACAAGAGGCCATGCTTTGAACTCTTTAAACTTCATATCTGAGTAAGATAAGTCGCAAATGAGTTCCATGTAAAAATGTTTAAGTTGAAAATACGACAACAACTTTTTTCAGAGGTATTTTTTGTCAGCTAGACATTTTATTAGATTTGTGGAGATATCTGAACAACACGGTAACAATATACTGAATACAAATGCACTTACTCTGGGGAAGGAGCCTAAGGCAGGAGTCACAGTAGATATGTAAGCAGAGCTGGGTGATACTGAAGGTAAAAAGGAGTGTGCGTGTGCATGTGTGCATGTATGTGTGTCTGTGTGTCTATGCATGTGCATGTATGTGTTTTCAGAATTTGTGCATATATGCAATGAGTATACCTATAACCTACTCATATATCCATGATATTTTTACGTAATAATAGAACTAAAACCAGAATACTGGCCACTCAGGGCCCTCTTGTGTTACATAACCCACTACAAGGGCAACACAAAGAAAGAATCAGCCATGACGACCCACTCAGAATCAGAGTGGACCTGCTTAAGAGTCCCTCTAGGGACTCCCTTCATCCTCTAAGGTCTAAAGATGACTCCAAGTCCCTCTGGCCATTGTTATCTGTAAGTTGAATTTTGGAAAACTTCGCTTCCCCTTGGACATAAAGACTATGGGGATGAAGCCTTCTTCAGAAGTCTCCTGTGAGCTAAGCAGACAGTTCAGCCATTAAAAGCTAAGGCTCATCACCAAATATTAAAGAGCTCAGTTTCCAGAAGTCCCTTGCCTGCATCCCCTAGGACTGAGCCAAGGGAAGCTCACAGAAGCCAAGTCATACATGTGCCTTTGTGCAGCATCGGAAAGGATGTGTTCCATGCATCCTCCTCTGAACACAGCAGGTTTGGGCCTTGGGATCCAGGTAAGGATAAACCCTATTCACATCTATCTCCTAAAGCTGCCCAGTCAGGGAACCCAGAGGAGAGGTACTCATGAGGAGAGAGAGATCAGATCTCCACTTATAAACCTTAGTTATCCTTTGAGAAGAGAGGCACCTTCTTTTCCTTCCTCTGGTCTCAACTGAGACCATTCTACCAAGTACAGTTTACCCCCCTTCCTTTGGGGGAGACCATACCTGTATTGTCCAGAAGCTGAGTGGTCTAAATTTGGTAGGGCTTCATCCATATCCAACTCAGAGAATCTCAGGTCTTGGGCTAAACCCTGAGAGGGCAGTGAAAAGCTTGCACATTGTAGATTCACTGAAACTAGAAGGCTTTGGAAGGGCTGGTGCACACATCCTTCACCTCTGTTTTGAGGGCTTCCCCATCTAGTTTCCACAAGACTGTGTGCCGCTTCTGCTTGGAGTAGCATACCGGGGGGAAGGGATTTCTATTCAGTATTAAACCCCCCAAAAGACCATGTCTTTCTTAGGATGTCTAAAATGGAATGGACCTTGGAAGCCATCAAGTTTTCCAAATGCTCCCCTTACATTAATTGGAGGTGGTGCATGTATCCACAGCACGTATGTGGAGCTCAGAGGATAACATGAAGGGGTCGTCACTCTCCTCCTCTCCTCCCACCCCGTGGGTCCCAGGGACGGAACTTAGATCATCAGCCTTGGTGATCAAGTGCCTTTACTGGCTAAGCCATCTGACCTACTCTACTAAATATTTTTTATGAAAAGTTCAAGTGATTTACAAACCCATGAAGGCAGAGAGAGGGTTTGTACCTCATGCTGTATCAACAGCGCTTCCAGCGATTATTCAGACATCATTATGGTCTGTCATCCAGACAGCCAACACGTTTGCTGCTCATTTGCTGTGCCAGTCAATCCTCCTACAGCTGCAGCTTGACTCCCTTTGGAAGCAGAGCGGAATGCCTCTCAGTGTCCTGGGGTCTGTCCTCACCTTCTTCCCATTCTTTCTCCTGATTTCTAACGCTCCTTCTCCTTCCCTGCCTTTCCAGGTCTCCTCTACATGCTTTCCACACACCTTCTCCCCTTTGGCCAGCAGCTCACCGCTCTGAGCTAGAAAGAGCTAAGGATCCCACACAGAAGGAAAGCCACATCAGGGCAATCCCCTCGCCCCGCCCCGGCCCTCCCTCCAGTCTGCCCAGAAGCGCCATTCATCATCCTGGGCGCACAGGNGGGCGCACAGGGCACAGCACAGCTGAGCAATCTTTTCAGTACTCGTCCCTCAGCTTGAATGCTTCATGGAAGTTAGAAATGTCACTGAGTTTGTGCTCCTCGGTCTAACCAGCAACCCTCTGAGCCAGGTGCTGCTCTTCGTACTGTTCTTGGTGATTTACCTCCTGACCCTCGCGGGGAATCTGCTGATGCTGCTGCTCATCAGCTCTGACGCCAACCTTCGCACCCCCATGTACTTCTTCCTGAGATACCTCTCCTTCATGGACGCTTTCTACTCTTCCGTCATTGTGCCCAAGTTGCTGAGGAACCTTGCCTCTGAGCGGAAGACCATATCCTTCCTTGGGTGTTTCATTCAGCTCGGCCTGGTCTTATTTTCTGGGGCTACCGAAGTCTGCCTCCTTTCTGCCATGGCTTATGACCGGTTCCAGGCTGTGTGCCACCCGCTGATGTATGTGGTCACTATGAATGGAAAGGTATGTTCTGGGATGGTGGCTGTATCTGTAGCCATAGGAATGAGTGTCGGCCTGGTTAACACCCTCCTGCTAGCTCAGGAGAACTTCTGTGGCCCGAATGTCATCCACAACTTTGCCTGTGAGCTTCCGCCAGTGCTCTTGTTGGTCTGCTCTGACCCCCACAGTACTATCGCCTCCATCTTTACCGCCTTTGCGACCTTAGGTACTGGTTCACTCGCCCTCCTCCTGGGATCCTACAGCCGTATCATCAAGACAGCCCTGGCCATCAACTCGGCCACAGGTCGGAGCAAGATCTTCTCCACGTGTTCTTCCCATTTCTTCGTGGTAACCATATTTTATGGTTCAGCAGTGTTCAGGTGTGTCACGTGGTAGTTCCTACTCATAAGTGCTGAGTGTCCCTCACCTAAACTGCCCTTGACCTACCGAACAGCACTGCCATGCAGCAGGAAAGAATCATCCTGAAGTTCTGTTCAGGAATTCCAAAGGCTTGAGCTCCTATAGGGCTCTGCAGGTTTTGAAAAGGGGAAGGAGGGAGGGAGAGAAAGAAAAGAGACAAAGAGGGAGGGAAGGATGGAGGGAGGGGAGGGACAGGGAGAGAGAGAGAAAGAGAGAGAGAGAGAGAGAGAGAGAGAGAGAGAGAGAATGAGATCCTGTAAGCCAGGCATAGGAGTACATGCCTATAATCCCCAGCACCAAGAGAGTCACAAGTTCAAAGCCTGGGTGGCCCAGTGAGACCCTTTCTCCAAAGAAAAAGGAAAGAGTTCATTTTTTTCCAAGGCTGAATTGTCTGTTCCAGAAAGGAGCTTAGACAAAGACTAAACATTTTATACTTTATTAATCTATGATTTGAGAGTTCTCAGAGGGAAATTCAGAATCTTTGGTAGACTTTCATGTAGTGCTAGATAAAGAGAAGTACAGCATCTTTGAAGGAGACACCTGCTCTCTTTCCTTTAGGGAAAGTTTGCCCACACTGTGATTATTTGACACTAATTGTTCACTAATGTCCAGATGTGTCCAGGCTCCGTGTTGGGGTGTAATCTCACTCCCCCAACTATTATTAACCTCAATGTCAGGTAGACAGCTTGAGTTTGCAGAGTGAACGGAGTATTCATCAGAAAGCCCCAAACAAGATGGCTGTAGCCCCACCTAAGTATATTCCAAGGTCTCCTCCTTTCTCAAGTATAAGCATCTCTAACCATCCAGCTTTTCCCTACCAAGTGACAGATAAGTAACGCCTGTGCTTCTGCTCCTGAGCTGGACATGAATCCACTGCCCAGTGTTTGTCTCCTTTACTGTGTCTTGGAGAGAAATGATAAGGTAAAGCTGGATGTATGGGAGAGCTCATCCAAGCCTGGGGATAAATGTCACAGAAACTGTAAAGCAGCAATGAGGTTTCTACTTCTTACTTCGCAGAAATATTAGAAAGATAGATGATTTAAAATTATAGCTAGATGAATACCTTTCCCTTTAAAACCTGTGTGTCTGTGTGTGTAAAATGTATGTATATGTGTATATGTATGTATGTGTGTGTGTATATATATATATATATATATATATATATATATATATATATATATTGTGTGTGAATGTGCATGTGTATGTATATGTGTCTGTGCTTGTATGTATATGCATGTTTGTGTGTGTGCATGTGTCTGTGTTCATGTGTACATGTGTGTTATATGTGTATGTGTGTGTTTATATATGTGTGTGTGTATCTGTGTGTGTGAATGTGCATGTGTATGTATGTATGTACATATGTGTTTGTATATGTCTATGCATGTTTATATGTATGTGAGTATGCATGTATGTGTATGTGTATGTCTGTGTTTGTGTGTATATGTAAGTTATGTGTGTATGTGTGTATATATGTGTGTGTGAATGTGCATGTGTGTTTGTGTGTGTCTGTGTTTATATATGGGTATGTATGTGTGTGTGAGTGTGCATGTGAATATGCATATGTCTGTGTTTGTGTATATGTGTTTGCATGTATGCCTGTGTTTATGTGTATGTGTGTGTGTGTGTTTATGTGTATGTATGTGTATCTGTGTGTGTGTATTGGTGTATGTGTGTGTATGTGTGTATGACTATATGTGGGTGTGTATCTGTGAGTATACATGCGTGCATGTGTGTCTGTGTGCATGTGGGTGTTTATGTGAGTGTGCATTCACACACCACAGGTGTGCAGAGGCCTTATGAGGGCATTAGATCCTCTACATATGGTCCTGAGCTGTCTGACATGTGTGCACTGAACTGAACTACAGTCCTTCATTAGTGCAGCCGTATTCTCAACCACTGAGCTATCTCCCCAGTCCATGAATATCTTTAAAATTAAGTCCACAGAGCCCATAAGGAGCAAGTACTCTTAATAAGTCAGTTTTGTCCCCATGAACATAATGCCCTTGAAAAAGTAATAATGTTTCTTTGGGAAATAACCCGAGGGATACATAGATACACCCAATGATTTAATCTCAGGATGTTAAATTAAAGTCATATGTTCTGCTTAATCCACTTTCATCTCTCACTTTATTCACCGATTTGGGCTCCTTCTCAAGTCACAGAAAAATATAACTAAAAAATTTTCACTAAAAATAATGTGCTGGGACTGAAGAGATGGCTCAATGGTCAGGAGCATGCGCTGCTCTTGCAGAGGACCCAGGTTTGGGTTCCAGAACCTATATGGTGGATCACAACCATCCTTACTTCCAGTTCCAAGGGACCAGGAACCCTCTTCTGGTCTCCATAGCTACCAGTCATTCACATGGTCCATATACACATATGCATGCAAACATATGCACGAAAACACTCATACTCTGATGATGATGATGATGATGATGATGATGATGATGATGATGATGATGGATGATTACAATTTGCTATGATTGTGAGAGTACTCCTCTGAGCCATGCATGTGGGAAGAAATGGCAGTATTGTGAACTAGACTCATAGTTTTGCAAGAAACTGCGTGAGAAACTGAGTGAGAACCTAGTGTGTCCAAATTGTTGTGAATATAGAGAAAAGGTAGTATTGTTGTCATGGCTACAAGCCAAGATGCTTGGAAGAGTTGGAAGTGCGGTAGAAACACTTTAGTATGATCCTCACCTGAGCCCCTTAGTACACAGAACTCGTTCTCGGCTGACTCCTCTCTGTGATCTCACCCATGCTTGGAGGCAAGTCAAGGCAGAAATGACTGACTTCCCAATGTGGGAGTGAAGTTCCATACTAACACCCAGCCTGACCACAAAGAGAAGTTAGCGAACAGTTGGCCTTGGGAGAGCTCACTGGTTGCCATGGTGACGGTACCCTGAGGTACTGGTTGTGTGCTCAGCGAGAATGGAGTCGTGATCCTCGTCCTGAGTTCCTGAGTTCATATCGCTCCTTTGTGTAATTCCTCCTAAGGTACATGACTCCAGCAACTGGCTCAGCCTTGGAGCAAGTGTTCTCTTTGCAGTACAGTGTGGTGACCCCGCTGCTAAATCCCCTCATCTACAGCCTGAAAAACAAGGACGTCAAGGAGGCTCTGAAGAGGATGCTGAGCCGGAAGTCCAGACTGACCTTGTAGCCAGACTGTNTCGCTCCTTTGTGTAATTCCTCCTAAGGTACATGACTCCAGCAACTGGCTCAGCCTTGGAGCAAGTGTTCTCTTTGCAGTACAGTGTGGTGACCCCGCTGCTAAATCCCCTCATCTACAGCCTGAAAAACAAGGACGTCAAGGAGGCTCTGAAGAGGATGCTGAGCCGGAAGTCCAGACTGACCTTGTAGCCAGACTGTCCTTCTCCATCGAGGATAGGAGTTGTAGAGGGGAAAGGTGCTAGAAGAGGTCTTGCAGCTCGACCACCTCCATGTGCTTCAAGAATAGTTTCTCTTCCTGCACCGCCCTGCCCCCTAGTGGCAGGATATTAGGAAACTTCCAGAATAGAGCAGGTGATGCCTGAGACTAAGACCCACTTAGTATGTTAGGAGAGGAAGAAAACAACTCCCTCATCATCCCATGTGAGGTGACAGCATGTGACGTCATTTCACCCCTGAGAGTCTAAGTAAGTGTGTGGCCTCACACACCTGTAATCCCAGTGTTCTGGAGCCTGCGGCTGGAGGATAATGAGTAGAAATTCAGGCCCAAGCTGTATAGTGAGATGCTAAGAAAAAAAAATCTACCACTCTCACTCTCTGTGGCAGCTGAGGTATAGGTACACGTGTGTTTGTGTCAGGTACATTTGTGCATATGAGTGTGGAAGCCAGCGATTAACCTGGGGTTTCACTTCTCAGGAGCTAACTTCATTGTTTTTTGGAACAGAGTTTCTGAACTAGGACCTGGGGCTCACAGATTAGGCTAGACTCACTGGCTATCAACCCGCAGGGATCCTCCCGTGTCCACCTCCACGCAGAACTGAAATCACGCGCGCACACTACCATGCCTAGCTTTTCATATAAGTGCTAAGGGTCCAACCCGAGTCCTCACACTTGCTTGGGTAGTCCTTTATCCGTTGAGCTAATTCCCCTGCCCACGGATGCTTTCTTGATCTCCAGTTTTCCACTTCCCTCAGATGCAAATTATCTTTCCTCTTAAGAATAAGCAGGGCTGGATCCGTGGTTTTGAACACTACAGAGGACCCAGTTCAATTCCCAGCAACCACATAGCAGATCACACCTGTTTGTGACTCCAGTTCCAGGACACTGCTGCCCTCACACAGATATAAACCCAAGCAAACACCGATGCACATAACATTAAAATAAATGTATCATTTTAAAAACTAAGTATATGCAAGACATATTTCTAGCCTCTCATTAGTCTTGTAACCCAGCCCCCTGTAGTACAACTATCTGCATTGTCTGTCCTACTAGTCTTCATAGAATAAACCCCTTTAACAACTTTGTATCCCCTGTGGTTGCTAGATGGCCAAAAAATTGATACAGAAAATGCTGTTCATGTTCCTGTAGTAAGTTCTCTTCCTTCAGCAGCGGGTGGAGTGACCTGGAACTTCAGAGCCCTGCCCTATTTCCACCCTTTCTCTGTAGAAAGAAAACACAGACAGACACATCAAGTCTGGCCCTTTATTTGGGACAGGAGAGCGCTCTCTCGATTTCGTGAAACCCCCATCAAGTCCTTCTCTGTCACTAAGCAAGGGTTTGCAGTTCAGTGTGCCAGTCACACTCCCATCAAAGAAAAAAGTCCTCTAGAGTCCGGTGGTGTCACTACAGGTACAAGGCTCAGAGGCAGATCATCTTCACGGTAATAGAAAGAGCCAAGCTGAGGTAGCCTTAGGAAAAAGGTGTTCCTGACCACAGGGCAGGAGTAGCAAGGACGGGGGCTCAGGGCTTCTCACAACGCCACTGTTCGAGTTTCTCAGAGCACATGGGCTTGTAGGCTTTCCTGATCATGGAAGAAATGGACAAAATAAATGGGCTGGCTGGAACTTTCTATTTAACTTAACTATACTAAATAACTGTTCTGTTATGACATTTTCATACATGTATATCATCATACTTTGCTCAGCTATCTCACATGTGTGTGTGCATGCGCATACACACACATACACACACTTCCCTCTTAATGGTGGTTGTCAGTGATTAGCATAAAGCTGCATTTAGATTCATCCTCAGAGTGAGGTGAAAGATTGTAGAGAAGAAATACAGTCGTTCTGAGATAGATGGCAAGGGCTTCTACGTGGAATGAGGCTCAGTATAATAATAACAACAACAATAACAATGATAATAATAGGACTAGTGGTGCATGACTTTAATATGAGCACTCGGGAGGGATAGGTAAGCAAATCTCTGTGAGTTTGAGGCCAGCCTGGTCTACTGAGCTAGTTCCAGGATAGCCAGGGCTACACACACACACACCACAGACACATACATATACACACACACATACACACACACACACACACACACAAACCTCTCTCAACAAGCCAAAATAATAATAAAATAGATAAAAGTTCAGATCTAGAAAGATGTGGAATAGTACCACAAGGGCTTTAAGGCTGAGCACTGGCCAGGGGAAGAGAGTCCTGGACATCAGTCTTCCAACAGGGAACTTCACATCGGGGAAGTTGTCACACAAAAATGACACAAAGGAGCACTTTAGATGTAGACCTTTGGGACCCTAGATGACTTTGTTTTGGAGACTCCATCCAAGATTAAAAGGTCTGGAGAGGGAAGTCGGAGGAGAGCAAAGATGATGACTTACCAGTAGTCAATTCCTTTGATAGCCAGGATCTTCTTGGCACAAGCTATGTCATCTGCCAACTCATCATCCAGTAACTCTGTTATAACAGAGTGCAGGAAGGAACAAGACAAAAAAGAGGTACAGCTCAGTGGACTGGTTCCACTAGCCCCAGGGTCAGGGGAACTGGTTCTGAGCTGAAGGTTTGGCCTAGAGACTTTCTATATGAAACGGCCAATCTGGTAATGCCTCCCCTCCGTGGGAACTCCATTCCCTTCCCTAGGACACCTCAGGAGACAGCATCAGATTCATCATGCCCTGAAAATACAGCATATCAGACTTCAAGACTCACAAGTGTCCCAAACTACCCTTCCCTGAACCTTAGGGGACTCTCTGGGCATGTGGAGATCGTGGCCAGTGACCAGTTTCTTACTAAGTATTACCATCTCAAGTCACATGGGTACCCAGCACACCTGAGACATGCTGGGTACCAACAAGGAGGCTGCCTCGGAGACCTCAGAGGCAGGCTGTGGAGATACAGAAGAGCGTGGTGAAAGAGGATACTCACTGTCACAGGAGATGCCACAGATGTTCTCCGACTGGGGGAACTCACTACTCTTACACCAAAATCTGTCACTGATCTGGAAGAGTCCGTACTCTGTGCTGTCGTTGTCTTTGACAACAGCTTGTGTGTCGTAGCCACTGGTATGAAATAAAACACAGGCCCCTGAGGGAGACAGAAGAAAAAACTTTCTCAGAGATGTCTCAGAGCGCCATAATTGAGACACTGGTTTCCAGGCTGGGGGGCAACGAGGGGGGGGGTGGCTTCCCAACCAATCTCCAAAAGTGGTGAAGTCCAGAGTATCTTGGTGAAGTGAGAAAGGCCAGACAATGGGAGACAGGCAGGGCAGGAGAAGTAATTGAATACAAGAGATCAAGACAGAAAAAGAAGAGCTACGAGACCACAAGGAGACAGAGGAGGAGGAGAAGGGGGAATGGGAGGAAGCAGAGAAGCAGTATGGACTCACATTCAAGCAAAGAGATGCCTTGATAGCCATCTATGTCTTTAATGGCGTGGGACACCTCGCATTTTGTAAGCTCTGTGGCTTGAAAGGCAGGCAACGACAAAACACACACCAGGAACAAAGGAACGAAATGCATCATTTTGGCTGCTCCTGGACCTTGAAATGCAGACACCGATCTCTTCACCTGCTTTTATGTATGAAGAAGGCCTCTGGCACCCTGGCACTGGGCCTTCTCTCTAGGAAGACGATGATGAAGAGATGCTTATGCCAAGATAGAAACCCTGAGCCTGCCAGCCTCCCTCCATCTCCTGCATCTAGTCAATACCAAGTATTGTTTTCTTCCCATATAGTTCCACCCATGACCCAGCTTCTCCCTCAGCTCTGGTAAACCTTCGTTTCTTTTAGGGCTGCTTCCAGGAAGCAGGATTTCCCTAACCTACTTTTGGAACAAAGGAGGCTTCAGAGACAATACAAGGGAGGTGACTGGAAAACACAGTTGGCTACAGCCAATTCCATGCTTACCCCTAAACACATACAGAACGTGGAAAGGGATGTATCACGTCCTAGATCAAAGGTGATATTGTCTGTCCAACCTAGCCATAGGACAAAGTCCAGGAAAGCCCCTTGATATGGCGACTCAAAGCTGAGAGCCTCGGGAAAAGGGATGGAACGTGGTGGCATTTAGCATGAGACTCAAATACTACTTGGATCCCAAGATTTCCTATGGAGGGAAATAGATAATGTGAAAAGTTTGGTGTGAAAATATCTAACTGTCCTATAAGAAATTGCCAAGAACCAGGCAGTGGTGGCTCACGCCTTTAATCCCAGCACTTGGGAGGCAAAGGCAGGGGGATTTCTGAGTTCAAGTTCCAGGACAGCCAGGGCTACACAGAGAAACCCTGTCTCAGAAAACCAAAAAAAAAAAAAAAAAAAAAAAAAAAAAAAAAAAAAAAAAAAAAAAAAAAAAAAAAAAAAAAAAAAAAAAAAAAAAAAAAAAAGAAAGAAAGATAAAAAGAAAAAAGAAAGAGAAAAGGAAAAGAAAGGAAAGGAAAGGAAAGGAAAGGAAAGGAAAGGAAAGGAAAGGAAAGGAAAGGAAAGGAAAGGAAAGGAAAGGAAGAAACTGCCAAGCTCCCTGTCCCGTCGCCTCTGCCATAAGTAACTAGATGCTTTTTGGTGTCGCTAAGACATTGTGTCAATCCAAGGCTAATTTCATAGCAACATTGTTCTTGGGTAAGTAGTCCTTGATAGTCCCAAGGTTGTTCTCAGACAGAAAGGGGCCCTGGATAAGCATTATAGGTCTCTCCCCTAAGCAAGTCAGGGCCAGGTACTAGTTTCAAGTAATTCCTGTAATTTTCTGTCATGGAGTGTTACATTCATGGTATCAGTAATCCTTGCCCCCCTTCCTGCCTGTGCTCATTTTATAAACCTGATTTTTGGAGTCTCCTGAGGTCTCCGTCCTAACCAAGCCACCTAAGACTTAAAAACTGGAAGTCTTCCAATTGGTTATTATCTGTAAATCTTCAGAGACAAAGACAGTCTTCTCTGTTTAACCCCATCTCCTCTACGCAGGGTAACCAGTGTATATAACACAGCATGACTGAAACTCATGTGCAGGATGTGAAACCCAAGATGGATGAACAGAAACCCCTGAATGGAAAGAGACGCATGCTCAGAAACACAGCAAGCATGCTGCCTCTGTGGGTCTCCTGTGTGTGTTCTACCCGGAAGGACTGGGAGAGTATGGGACAAGAACGGGAATTCTGTCACACTGAGCAAGTGATATGGAAACTGAGTGGAGATGGAAGGATGACCATAGCCCACACAGGAGAGGAATGCATGAAAAAAGTTAGGTCTGATGGCATATTCCCAATAGTGCTGTCTGTATAAACTGCCTCTGGCCCTGGACTATGAAATGAGTATCTGTGATGGAGGGAAACGGAAGTCCACAGTCTTGGACCACAGGCACTTCCCGCACTTCCAAGCATACCCGCTTGCCCGTAATATGATCGTATCTCTGCCCTTCCCTATAAGCAATAAAAAGCAGTATAAGGTCCAGGAACTACAGCTAAGTCCAGAAAAGAAATCAAGTGTGCCCCAGGCGAGAATTTGTTTGTAAGAGTGGGGCCACCTGAGGACAGAGAGCTAAGGGAGACAGCTGCAAACATTCAGAGGAAGATGTCAGTTCCTAGAGCTGGAACAACAGACAATAACCACAGCATTGAAAGAGGAAGACATGGGAAGACTGAAGCGTGGCGGACGCTGAAGCTTCCTGTCTGATTCTCTTTTCCGGGGGTGGGGGAGGTGGAGAGGGTGTTACTGAAGATCCTTCACATAGAGGCTGAGGTCCACATCAAACGGCCAAAAGGTATTTACCACACACTTCTCTGGATTCCTTCAAAGATATCCCAGAAACATCTGTTCATTCTATCAGGAAAAGGTAGTGTTACTAAAACCAGATGTCACCATTTGGAGACTTCTGGAAACTGAGTCCGGCTTCTGCTTCAGCATACTTTACCATCTGACACCATAGTTTGAAAGTAGGTAGTACTGGATGAGAGGCTGGGGTTGCCATTCGGAGTGAACTCCTGAAGGCCACAGTAAAATTATCATTCCTGGGGCTGGAGAGATGACTCAGTGGTTAAGAGCACTGACTGCTCTTCTGGAGGTCCTGAGTTCAAATCCCAGCAACCACATGGTGGCTCACAACCATCAGTAATGAGATCTGATGCCCTCTTCTGGTGTGTCTGAAGACAGCTACAGTGTATTTATATATGATAAATAAATAAATCTTTTTTTTTAATTATCATTGCTTCTTACACTAATGTCACCATTTTGTTCCACTTCATTGTATAATTCAAGAAAATTATACCAGGCGGAGGATGAGACACAATCTTGGACTTGACCTTTAAGATTTTGTTAGTTGCTTGCTTTTGTTTTGTTTTGTTTTGTTTTGAAGATAGGGTCTTATATAGCCCAGGCTACCTTTTAATTCTATGTAACCCAAGCTATCCTTGAACTCAAGATCTTCCTGTATGCTACCAGGCCAGCATAAAAACTTTATACCCTGTGTCTTAGTCAGGGGTTCCATTCCTGTACAAAACATCATGACCAAGAAGCAAGTTGGGAAGGAATGGGTTCATTCAGCTTACACTTCCACACTGCTGTTCATCACCAAAGGAAGTCAGGATTGGAACTCATACAGGGTAGGAACCTGGAGGCAGGAGCTGATGCAGAAGCCGTAAAGGAATGCTGCTTACTGGCTTGCTTCCCCTGGCTTGCTCAGCTTGCTTTCTTATAGAACCCAGTACCACCAGCCCAGGGATGGCACCACCCACAATGGGCCCTCCCACCCTTGATCCCTAGTTGAAGATCTCATGGATCTCATGGAGGCCTTCCCTCAAGGGAGGCTTCTTTCCCTGTGATAACTCCAGCCTGTGTCAAGTTGACACCCAAAACCAGCCCGTACATTCTGACATCAAATACTTAACCTCAAAACGTACCCTAGTGATATTTATAGTCCTTTTCACATAGATTTGGTGTTTTTAAAAAATTTAATCTTGGGGCTGGTGAGATGGCTCAGCGGGTTAGAGCACCCGACTGCTCTTCCGAAGGTGATGAGTTCAAATCCCAGCAACCACATGGTGGCTTACAACCACCCGTAATGAGATCTGACGCCCTCCTCTGGTGCGTCTGAAGTCAGCTACAGCGTACTTATGAAGAATAATAAGAAATGAATCCTTGGACCAGAGAGACCAACCGGAGCAAGCCAGGCTGTCAGGAGAGAGCGGAGCCGAATGGGGACAGCCGGAGCAAGCGGGGATGCCGGAGCTAGCAGGGCCGGAGCGAGTGGGGCCAAACGGGGATGGCCGGAACGAGTGGGGCCAAACCGGAGCAAGTGGAGCCGATCGGAGCGAGCTGGGCTGGCTGGAACAAGCGGGGGCCGTACGGGGGCAGCCGGGAGCAAGTGGGGCTGGCCGGAGCGAGCGGGGTCGAGCAAAGTGAGCGGGGTTGACCAGAACAAGGAGAAAAAAAAAATTAATCTTACTTAAACATGTGCCACTTTTTATGTGTATGCTGCTTCACCTGTATTATTTGTGTGCCTGATTCCTATGGAGGCCAGAAGAGGGCATCTGATCCTCTTGAACTAGAGCTACAGATGGTTATGAGGTACCATGTGGGTGCTGGGAATCCAACCCAAGTCCTCTGGAAGAGCAGCCAGTGCTCTTAACCACTGAGCCATCTCTCCAGCACCATTTGCCACTTATTATTATTATTATTATTATTATTATGAATAAGATGTTTCCCTTTTCCATTTCCAGTCATCTTTTAAGGTAATACAGAGAACAGGAACTTTTTTACAAATAAACATTCTACACAGCCACCTCAGATATGTATAAAACACTGTATATTTCACACTATATTACAAATTTCAATGTTTGGGAATTTCTTGTACATAGTCAAATTGTCACTAAAGATGATAGATAAGTGCTTTCTGTTTATTTGGCTTCCACTGGGGGAAAAATACTCAAAAGATGCTTGCCGTTGGATTAACTCGTGCATTAAGTAATTATCTATAGCAGTACATTTTTCCAATGAGAATATAAGGCCATTGCCTTGTTCCTCCTCAGATCTCAAGTTCACATTTTCATAACTGCATTCATTCAAGGAAGTTCAAGCTGAGAAAATGGAATGTAGAAAAAAGAAGCTTTATCTAATGTTTCCTCCCTGTGCTGGGCATGCAGCTGTGTGATAGAGAATTTATTTGTCTAGCAGGCAGGAAGCTTTGAACCACAAAGAGAAAAATTAAAATCCCCCCCCAACGGTCCTTGAAAGACCTACAGATTGAGTTATCGAAATATGAGCTGCCCTGATATAGCTGTCTCCTATGAGGCTATGCCAGTGCCTGGCAAATACAGAAGTGGATGCTCACAGTCCTCTATTGGATGGAACACAGTGCCCACAATGGAGGATCCAGAGAAAGTACCCAAGGAGTTGAAGGGGTCTGCAGCCCTATAGGTGGAACAACAGTATGAACTAACCAGTACCCCCCAGAGCTCGTGTCTCTAGCTGCATATGTAGCAGAAGATGGCCTAGTCAGCCATGCTGACAATGGACTAAACCTCTGAACTGTAAGCCAGCCCCAGTTAGTTTTTCTTTATAAGAGTTGCTGTGGTCATGGTGTCTCTTCTCAGCAATAGAAACTCTAACTTAGACATCAAGTGTCAGTTTCTAGTACTGCAGATGTGATCCTGGATCCTGGTTTGAGTACATGGATTGTGTGTGTTTTTAGCCATCTCTACCTACTCCCTTCCCAGGAAGAAGTCAGGAGTTGAAGGCTTCCTGATCCTTGAGAAGGGTACAGGTAAAACAACGCTACAAATTTCCTAATAGACTCTAATAGTGTTAGCTTCAAACTAACTGGAGGTGCACAAACCTGTTCTGCCTCCATTTCTCACGATGGAAATTGGGCTACATAGTTATATAATTATGGGCTACATAATTTAATGCTAAATCTGCACTGAAACAGAGGAAGCAGCCTGTGGAACCCATCTACCATCTTTCTGATCCTATTGTTTTAATCCTCCGGTTAGTGATCACAGGCATCTATCTCTTAGCACTAATCATTTTACTGGGTGTTGTGTATAACGGATGTTGTGTGTTGAATGTCTAGACTTTGATGAGAAGAAGAGTTCCAGCATTGTACTAATAGCTAGATAACTAGTTAATAAACTGATATTGGATATAATTCATATTGAAATTTAGCTTAATCTCTTTAAGTTTTGTTAGAACACACCTTTGATGGTATACACCTTCAATCCCAGCACTCAAAAGGAGGGTGAACTAGGTAGATCTCTGTGAACTTAAAGCTGGCCTGGTCTCCATGGCAAGTTCCAGGCCAACAAGAGGCTACAATGAAGTTCTGTAAAAAAAAAAAAAAATTCATTTATTCATTAATCCATTCATTCATTTTTTAAAACCTAGGGGGCTGGAGAGATGGCTCAGTGGTTAAGAGCACTGACTGCTCTTCCAGAGGTCCTGAGTTCAATTCCCAGCAACCACATGGTGGCTCACAACCATCTGTAATGGGATCTGATGCCATCTTCTGGTGTGTCTGAAGACAGCTACACTGTACTTGTATACATAAAATAAATAAATCTTTTTTAAAAAAAAAACTAGAATAATGTATCCCTGTGGGCTGTCTGAGTGTTTATGGATTGCTCTCAGTTTTCAGTGAAATTTCTCCACTCTTGTTGGCTAGAACTCAAATATCTTCCCCTGTTTCCCAAGTTTCAGTAGTTAAGTTACAGCTCTTAGTAACATGAAATGTTTCACGAGTTGCCCTATACGGATTTCTAGATTTCTCTCTGTGTATACCTCCTCTTCTACCCTATAGATTCAAACACCCCCCTGCCGCTGCCCCTGCCCTGCCTTCACCCCCCACCCCACCCCCTCTTCCCAAACTCTGTTTTCTGCCTCCTCAGTGTGGCCAGACCACCCTGCTTCCTTCCTCCCACATCCCAGGTCTAGAAAGTATTCCAGGCAGACACTGGGCTTGATGGCTGGTTACTCTCTTCTTCTTGGAGACATTGTAACCCTCTGCCATGCTGCTCTTCTTCTTGGAGACATTGTAACCCTCTGCCATGCTGCTCTTCTTCTTGGAGACATTGTAACCCTCTGCCATGCTGCTCTTCTTCTTCTTGGAGACATTGTAACCCTCTGCCATGCTGCTCTTCTTCTTGGAGACATTGTAACCCTCTGCCATGCTGCTCCACAGCTGAGAGCAGGTGTTTCATGTCTTTTGTGTGTTCTATAGTCATTCATATCAGGAAGGTTGCTACAAGACTCGTCAATTTCCCCCATCACAGGTAGAACTTGCAGTCCTTTGTAACTTACAAAAAAAAAGGCATTTACTTTATGTTTATTTTTCTCTTAATCTATCAAAGTAAACAGGTTATCTTCAGAATTCTGTAGCCATTTCCTCAACCATCTTCCCTGATAAAAGACAAACCAGGCTGGGCTCCTAACCCACACCAGACTGTTAACACAGCCGTACTGACCCATGCCAAGGGTGCAAGAGCGAATCAGAGCACACCACACAGTTCCTCTTAAGGCTCATTCTGAGAACTGATCTGTCACCGAACAAGTTCATGTGTGCTTAACTTTATGTGAGGCATAAAGTATTTGATAAATACTGGCTTTAATTGTAGCTTTTAATTTATTTTCTATGTGCATATGTGTCTGTATGTGTGCCTATGTGTGTATGTATGTGTGTATGCATGTGTCTGTGTGTATCTTTCCATCTATCTCTCTATCATCTATTATGTGTGTATATGTGTCTGTGTGTTTGTATGTACCTCTGTATGTATGTCTGTGTCTGTGTGTGTGTGTGTGTGTGTGTGTGTGTGTGTGTGTGTGCCTCTGTGTGAATCTCTTTATCCATTTATTCATCCATCTATCTATCTGCCTGGCTATCTATGTGTGCCTCTGTGTGTATATGTATGTATAAGTATGTATGTATGTATGTATGTGTATGTGGGGGGGGGTGTAAATGTTCATGCTGCAGCACTGGTGTGGAGGGAGGTAAGAGAATACTTGTGGGAGTCCATTCTCTCCTTCTACCATGTAGACTTGGGGGAGTAAACTCAGTTCGTCAGGCTTGAAGGCAAGCACCCTTACTTACTGAGCCATCTCACTGGCCTTGCCATGCTGTCTTGCTGGTCTTTCCGGAGATCAGACACTGCCGGTTATTGCACTAAGCAATGGTCCCTTGAGAGCTAAAGCATCCCCTAGAACCAAGGCACAGAAGCAAATGCTCCAGCTGGCACCAGCTCCATCTCTGCTCCGAGAAGGAGCTTCCAACCTTCACACAGGAGAGATGCCACCCTACTCTATAAAGGGCAGCAGTGTCTGTAGCAACACAGAGAACAGGGACCTCAGTCTTCCATGAGCCAGTCTGGGGCTGGGATGTGGAGGCTTTCTGGGGCTGGGGGAGACTGAGATGTGGAATCTTCATGAGAGAGAAGCAGGAAGTCCTGGGAGTTATCTGCTGGCAGAAGAATTGAGTCCCAGGGTAAAGGCAACCAGGAGAGCAGCAGAGGTCTCCTCCGAGCGTGAAGAACAGGTCAGCCCACCCCACCACTGAGTCTGA
>LR750615.1:75000-148396 GCA_902729485.2 Mus minutoides
ACATTAAAAATATAATATAATAATCTCACCAAGGGCCAACATTCCCTAGTTGGTAAAGGCATTAGTAGCTTTTTATCTAAGCAGTGGTTCTCAGTCTTTCTGACAGGACCACCTGCCCTTCAATCCACACAGTTCTTCATGTTGTGCTGACCCCCAACCATAAAATTATTTTTGTTGCTACTTCCAAACTGTAATTTTGCTACTGTTGTGGATTATAATGTAAACATCTGTGCTTTCTGATGGTCTTCAGCAACTCCTGTGAAAGGGTTGTTCAACCTGAACCACAGGTTGAGAACCACGAACCGAAAGCATTCGTTCAGGGTACAGACTTGAGGAGTTTGTGATCAGTTCTCCAGTTGGTCCATTTATCTAGTCTGTTCCGACTCTCTGGCACATCAAGTGTCCTATTCAAGTCCCTTCCTGGGTCCTTTAGAAGCCGTTACTACAGAGAAGGTAAAACAAGAAATATGTTCAGCTACATAGAAAAGGTGCTCCGTCTCTTTACAGAGGTGAGATTTGCATGTGTGTCTGCACCATGTTAGCCAACAACTCAAAAGAGAGGACGGGACAGGCACCCAAACGTGATGCAGTCTTGCTGCCACCTGTTTATAACTTCAGAATTGTTGCGCCCATATCAAATTGGATTTGCTAGCTACCTCCCCCCCCCCCCCGCCTCTGTCTGTCTGTCTGTCTCTTTGGCTTTTATCTCTATTCTCAATCTTAGTTCCATCTCTAACTTTGAGTGGCAGAATTCCAATATTTCCTTAGGTCCTTTACCACCCATTTAAATGCCTTTTTCTACCAGGCATAGAGGCTTGGTGCTTGTAATCCCAGTATTTGAGAAGAATCCCCAGAAATCCGGAGCCAGCCTGAGCCACATGGTCAGTTCTGGGCCAGCCTAGGCTACAGTGTGATGCTTGGTCTCAAATGACCACCCTCTCTCTGACTCAAGGATTGGTTGTTACAGACTACAGTTTCCCCTGGACATCCGTCAGAATCTCACCTGGAGAATCGGTTTGTCCGTTTGTCCATGTGCTTACTATTCCTTCCACCAACTTGCATCAAACGTCCACCTTGCACTTGGTGTTAGTTCTGCAATAAGAACATAAACACCAGGGTTTTAGATAATATGAGACATCAGGACAGCGATCTCTAAAGCACTCGAAGATGGATGAGATTAAACTTAGCATTTGGCCAGTGTGAGGGTTATATAAAGCAGAGGAATCAAAAAAAAAAAAAAAAAAAAAAAAAAAAGAGCCGGGCGATGGTGATGCACGCCTTTGATCCCAGCACTTGGGAGGCAGAGGCAGGCAGATTTCTGAGTTTGAGGCCAGCCTGGTCTACAGAGTGTGTTCCAGGACAGCCAGGGCTATAGAGAGTAACCCTGTCTCTAAAAACAGAAAGAAAGAAAGAAAGAAAGAAAGAAAGAAAGAAAGAAAGAAAGAAAGAAAGAAAGAAAGAAAGAAAGAAAGAAAGAAAGAGAGAGAGAGAGAGGGGGGAGGAAGGAAGGAAGGAAGGAAGGAAAGAAAGAAAGAAAGAAAGAAAGAAAGAAAGAAAGAAAGAAAGAAAGAAAGAAAGCCTCCAGATTCTGACAACTGAGCAGAGACTGAGCAAAGTTGGTCACCAGCCTTGTCGGGCATTGCCAAACCACCTGTCCAGGAAACTAAATAACTTCTGAGAGGAGCAGGTTCTAGACTAGCTCGGACCTAACTGCATCTCCCAGGGTAGATGCTCTGGCTTTCCAAGTCTTCCTTCCTTCCTTCTCCCTTCCTTCCTTCCTTTCTCCTTTCTTTTCTTTCCTTCATGTGTGTGTGTGTCTGTGTGTGTGTGCGTGCGCATGTGTGTGAGAGCTTGTATATACATGTTCATGTGCATATGTGCCTGTGTGCCCATGTGTGTATGTACAAAAGTGCATGTGAACATGTGCCTGTGAGGGTGGGGTGGGGATTCAAGGATACATGTTGGGGAAAGGAAGAAAGGAAGGAATATTCCTCTAGCATATTCCACCTTCTTTGGAAAGCAGGGTGATCCTGGAGGCCTTCAATGGGCTAGAATAGTGGCCAAGAAGTTCAGGGATCCTTTTCTCCACTCCCCACCCCTCGGTGCTGGGATTACAGCTGTGCAGAGGTGTACCTCTCCACGTGAATGATCAAACGACAAGCTGATCGAACTGTCTCCCCACCCTACCAAGTCTGACCTTCCTAGAAAGAGAAATAGTCTCAAATGGGTCACTGCCCCAGGAAACACGCATGACTTCAGAACCAGGCTGCATCTGCCATGGCCATGTTCCCATCTTCCAGAAAAGTGTGGGTCTCCTATCAGTACCCAGCAAGTGTCATCAGGTAGATAGTGGCTGCTATGAGGTTCTCTCATGTGTGTGTGTGTGTGTGTGTGTGTGTGTGTGTGTGTATGTGTGTGTGTGTGTGTGTGTGTGTGTGTGTGTGTGTGTGTGTGTGTGTGTGTGTGTGTGTGTGTGTGTGTGTGTGTGTGTGTGTGTGTGTGTGTGTGTGTGTGTGTGTGTGTGTGTGTGTGTGTATGCTTCCATCACCCACCATCCCCCAAAACAATGCTTGCACAACAGAACAGGGTATTATGCAGATTTGTACCCAAGCAAATGGACTCAAACCATAATTCCATCAAAGTCTTGTTGGGTTTTGGTTCCTCTTAAACTAACAGGAGACAGTAAAGCCTGTCTCTGATACTTGCTAAGATATGTAAACTGTAAGCCATGCATCGAGTGTGGTCCTAGTAGACTTTTGCTCACTAATGGCCGCCTCCCTCTCTTCTGGGCTCAGATCTCCATGAGTGGTGTGAGTGAGAACCAGACCACCTGGCTGACCCTCGTGGGCTTCGGGAAGCTGAAACACCTGGGCTTCTTCCCCTTTGCCCTCTTTCTAGCCATCTATGTGGCAACGGTTGGTGGCAATATCCTCATCGTGCTTGCCGTGGCCTCCAGTCGGACCCTCCACACACCGATGTACTTCTTCCTATGCCATTTCTCCCTGCTGGAGATCGGCTATACATCCAACATCGTGCCTCGGCTGTTACAGAGCTTCCTGGAAGGTGGGGACGTCATCTCCTTGGTTGGCTGCCTCGCCCAGTTCTACGTGTTTGCATCTCTGGCTGCAGCCGAGTGTCTCATGCTCTCGGCCATGTCCTATGACCGTTACTTGGCCATTTGCCTGCCCCTTCATTACCCGGTCCTCATGAGCACCTGGTGCTGTGTCCGCCTAGCCATGGGGGCTTGGTTCAGTGGCTTTTTCTTCTCTGCCTTCACTCTGGCCTTGGCAGCCCCTCTGTCCCTCTGTCCCGGCCGCAGGGTGATCGATCACTACTTCTGTGACTTCGCTCCGGTTGTAGGGCTGTTCTGTGGAGAGGTGTGGGTCATGTGGGGGGCTGGCGTGAGCATCTCGGGCTGCCTCACGCTCGCCCCCTTCCTTTGATCGTCACGTCCTATGTCTTCATCCTGAGGGCTGTGCTGAGAATCCCTTCCGGCCACGGGAGGCAGAAAGCCTTCTCCACCTGCTCCTCCCACCTCAGTGTGGTTGCAGTATTTTACGGTACTCTCATCGTGGTCTATGTGGCCCCGACAGAGCACATGCCCGCCTTGCTCCGGAAGGCCTTCTCTGTCCTCTACACAGTGCTCACCCCCATGGTCAACCCCATCATCTACAGTCTCAAGAATCAAGAGGTCAAATGGGCTCTCCATAGGCTCTGGAGGCAGCTCCTCTGAGGACATGACCCCGCTGAGGTGTACAGTCAGCTTTTAACTTCTTCTTTGATTTTTACCTTAGCCCCTTCCTCAGAGTCAGATGGAGAAAGAAGGCCGTTGTGTTAAAAAGATGAGACAATGGGTTGAAAGCAAATACCTAACCACAGGAGGTATCTTCAGTTTTCCATTGCAATTGGGTAAAGATTGTATGCCTCAAACAGGGCCTAAGGCACTTTGGACATTTCATAAACATTCATTTTGAATGAATTAATACTAAAATGAATTCAGGAAGGAGCTGAGTGGCAGCCCCATGGGGAATATTTACAGTTTCCTTATTATTTTGTTTATATATGGGTGTTTTGCCTGCGCGCGCGCACGTGTGTGTGTGTGTGTGTGTGTGTGTGTGTGTGTGTGTGTGTGTGCACCACACAAATGCCTCTTGCCTGGCACCATGGAGACCAGAAGAGGGTGTCGGATTCCTTGGAACTTGGTTTATAGACATCTGTGAGCTGCCATTGTGAGACCAAACCAAGAAAAACAGACTTTGCAGGTTAAAGGTTCTGTTTGCAGCTAAGACAGTTAAGAATAAATTCCTAACCAGGTGGTGGTGGCACACATCCTCTATCCCAGAACTCAGCAGGCAAAGGCTGGTGGATCTCTGTGAGTTTGAGGCCAACCTGGTCTACAGAGCTAGTTCCAGGACAGCCAGGACCACATAGAAAAACTGTGCCATGGGGAAAAAAAAAAAAAAACAAGCAAACAAAAAAAAAAGGAGTAAGTTTTTGTTTGTCCTGTTTGTTTGTCCTATGTTTGTTTGTCCTATGTTTGTTTGTTCTATATTTGTTTGATATGCTTGATCAACCGGATGTACTTGATCACATGTGGGTAGAACTACATCAGAGCATATATTCGTGCCCCTGGTTGAACTGGATGGGAAATGCCTTATGGATGTTTCTTTATAAGCCTCAACAAAATGTGACTCATTACCATGTCCTGCAAACCCTGGAATGGTTCTGGCCAGAGCCCATCCACCTGGCCAGTATTTAAGTAAATATTAAGTAAAGCTTGCTTCAGACTTGGTTCAAAAATTGTGGAATTGATTCTCAGGTTTAACACCATGTAAGTGCTGAGAACTGAACTCAGGTCCTCTGGACAAGCAGCCAGTACTCTTAACCAGGGAGCCATCTCTTACTTACAGATTCTTAATCCAAGGCTGCTAAGTCTAAGGTTGGAACCAAAGGAAAGGGGGATTGTATTGTGAACCAGAATTAAGATGGAGCTTCCTGCCAGGCTTCAAGTACTGTCCTGGAGATAAAGGACTAAAGCCTAAAGCGCTGAGCCCTAAGTCCCTGGCAGTGCTGGCCAGAGCAGCTGCAGACAGAGGTTTGCTTGGGAAGCAAAGGGCAGTTGGGAGAGTCAAAAGGTCAAACTACTCAAGCCTGGAGCCCAGGAGACCAATTAGGCCGATGCTCAGTGAGTTCCAGTTAGTCCCCATAATTGGTGTTGGACCAATAAATAGAAAAGGAAGGAAGGAAAGAGGCAATTAAATGGGGAAAAAAAGGATAAGTTAACCCCAGTAAGATAAATCTGACTCTCAAAATAGCCTTACCTCTACCTCTACCTCTTTGAAGGCTTCAAGAATGGCAAAAGCTAAGGAAACTATCACATGCCCTTTGCCCCAGAGGTTTGGGCAGACTGGACAACATAGTAAAATTGCATCTCTTTAAAAACAAAAATCCAAAACAGTCTCCTAGGCAGTGGTGGCGCACACCTTTAATCCCAGCACTTGGGAGGCAGAGGCAGGCGGATTTCTGAGTTCAAGGCCAGCCTGGTGTATAGAGTGTGTTTGGGGACAGCCAGGGCTCCACAGAGAAAGCCTCATAAAGGAACACAGACAAAAACAGTCTGAGGTATGTCTTAATGATAGAGCAGGTGCTGAGCATGTACGGACCCCTCAGCTAAAACCCCCAACACAAAAACATTTCTAGCGCTTTACTTGAACTATATCAATGTGAGGGGGTGGGGTTTCCAAAGTATAATACTTGATCCACCAGTGTGGAATGGTCTGAAGTAATTGTTGTCTCTGAGGAGCTGGGGTATAGCCAAATGGCTGTACTTGCCAATCATGTATGTGCAAGGCCATAGCTTCAAGCCCCAGTACTAAAAAGTCATTAACTACAAATAAAGACTTCTGAGCAGTCAGACCCATAGAATCTGGCTGCCTAGAAAGGGGGCCCAGGCCAGAAGAGTGTCCTTAAAAAACAGCATGACTGATTCTCTCTGTAGCAAGAGAGCACCATGCCCACTAGTGAGGGGGTTTCAGTAGCAAAGGCAAGCAGGCAAAGTGGAGAATACAGATGTTCACAGATGTGGACACATAGAACAGAAGAAGGGGGAGGAAAAAATGTATGAGAAAGAGCAAGAGTGTCTGAGGACATCTGAGAGTGTCTGAGTGCGTCTGAGGATGTCTGAGGGCATCTCAGAAAATCTGAGGGTGTATGAGGGTGTCTGCAGGCATCTGAGGGCATCTGAGAGTGCCTGAGGGTGTCTGAGGGTGTCTGAGGACATCTGAGGGTGTCTGAGGGCATCTGAGGGTGTCTGAGAGCATCTGAGGGTGTCTGAGGGCGTCTGAGGACATCTGAGGGTGTCTGAGGGCATCTGAGGGTGTCTGAGGGCATAGAGAATCTAGGACAGACAACCTCCCTGCCAGGGTAGAACAGGGGAAAATAATGAAAATTCCTCCATCTAGAAGCTTGCTTGGGAAGTGGGTCAGACCTAAGCTGAATATAAGTATTTGGAAATACCCAAAATATCTCTGTTAAGACTGGAAATGTCATTTAATGGTAGAGCAATTGCTTACTATGCACAAACACACACACACACACACACCCCTCTGTGGTATTTATTCTTTGCCTTATGGTCAAAAGGAAAATCCAGTTGGGCAGTGGTGGCACACACCTCTAATCCCATCACTCAGCAGCCAGAGACAGGCTGATTTCTGTGAGTTCTAGGCCAGCCTGGTCTACTTAATGGATTCCAGGACACCTTGCTACATAGTGAGGCCCTATCTCAAAAAAGGGGAAATCCTGTGTTGTGCATGAGTGTCCTAGTGTAATGGTTTGTATATGCTAGGCCCAGGAGTGGCACTATTAGGAGCTGGCCCTGTTGGAGTGGTGTATCATTGAGGGTGTGGGCTTTAAGACCCTTAACCTAGCTGCCTGGAAGCCAGTATTCTGCTAGTAGCCTTCAGATAAAGATGTATTCTCAGCTCCTCCTGCACCATGCCTGCCTGGATGCTGCCATGCCCGCCCCCCATGATACTGGACTGAACTTCTGAAGCTGTAAGCTAGCCCCAAGACTTGCCTTGGTCATGGTTTCTGTTCTCAGCAATAAAACCCTAACTAAGACACCTAGAAAGAGGACAGAGACAGTGTAAAAGGAACAGAGAAATAGGTGGAACAAAGGGTGCAGTGTCCTCCTAAGGGTGCATCCTCGGACTATGCCCAGGACTCTGTTTCTACCCCATGTAAACGAGAGTTTACATTGAGAGTCCGGGAGGCTCAGGAGACACAGACATCAATGGCACCAGAAGCCTGGTCCCAGGATCAGAACAAGGTACATGGCAACCTTCATCCACATAGAGAAGAAACATGCTTAAATCCCTTCTTCTCTGCTCTACCTGGAGGATCACGACTTCCTTCCAAGATCGCCTGGAGATTCAGTCAGAGCATCACACGGGGCCTTTCATTGACTGCATCCTTGCAACATGGAAACAAGGCATATGTCCATCCCCTTCTGTCGCTCGGAATGAATCAGACTGAGGTGACACCAGGAAAACAATGGGTCACCAGAAACTGGACCTGACTAGAGGTCAAATCCTAGAACCAAAGGTCAGAAGGGCGAAGTAAAGACATAAAAAGGTGTGCGGGAGACAGAGAACAGGGACACACACAGCAGGGACACAGAACAGGGACACAGAGCAGGGACACACAGACCAGGGACACACAGAGAACAGGGACACACAGACCAGGGACACACAGAGAACAGGGACACACAGACCAGGGACACACAGAGAACAGGGACACACAGAGAACAGGGACACACAGACCAGGGACACACAGACCAGGGACACACAGAGAACAGGGACACACAGACCAGGGACACACAGAGCAGGAGAGACAGGGATGGTGAATACAAGCAGAGAAACAGAAACACAGGAAAAGCAAGGACAAGAGGGAAGGTTCAGAAATCTCGATTCTTCTGCTTGAACCATGTGTTCGTTTTCCTCGTGAAAAAGAAGCAGACTGAGGTTTTAATGGAATGTGTTAGAAAAAAATTTGGGGTGGCGGGTTGCTGGTGAAATGACTCAACCTGCTCCCAAGCCTGAAGACTGGAGTTCAATCACAGGGACTCACAAGGCAGAAGGAGAGAACTGACTCCTCAGCCTTCCTTAGACCTTCACACATCACACACATACATGCACACACACACATCACGCACTTACATGCACACACACATCACACACTCACATGCACACACACATCACACACTTACATGCACACACTCACATGCACACACACATCACACACTTACATGCACACACACATCACACACATACATGCACACACACATACCACACACACAACAAACACATGCATATATATGCACACTCATACACACATACACATTAAAATTTAATAAAGTTTTTTTAAGATTTACCTATTTACACATATGAGTGCTCTATTTGCATGCGTGCCTAAATGACAGAAGAGGACATTGGATCCCATTACAGACGGTTGTGAGCCACCATGTGGTTGCTGGGACTTGAACTCAGGATCTCTGGAAGAGCAGTTGGTGCTCTTAACCACTGAGCCATCTTGCCCCAGCTCGTGGAATAATCTTTTTGTTGTTGCTTTCATTTTTGTTTCGTTTGTAGATTTATTTGTTTCTAAGCAAGGTCTCTCTGTATAACAACCCTTGGCTATCCTGGAACTTGCTTTGTAGACCAGGCTGGCCTCAAACTTGCAGAGATTCACCTGTTTCTGCCTCTCCAGTGCTGGGATTAAAGGTGTGCACCACAGTGCTGGGCTCCATGTAATAAAGTTTTAACTGTGTTTCTCTCTGTGATCTCTAAAGACTACCGCTAGAACTTCCACTCACTTGGCGTTCTGAGTTCCTCCTCGGAACAACACACAATTAGCAGCAACTGAAAAGATGCAGGAGGAAAACATGTAAAAGTCTCACAACATGGCTCAAAATAAGATAAACATGTTCATAGACCACAGTGGAAGAGACATTTAATGAACACCATGGGCTCGCCGGAGCTTTGGCACGCTAGGTTCTAGGATTGAGGGAGTAAAGGTGGCTACAAGTTCAGCCCCTTCAGTTCACAGACACTAAAGCGATCCAGCTGCATTAAGGACAGGAGCCAGGACCTTCCAGGTTTAGGAGGTGGAGAGTGGGGTCATTTAAAAACTACTGTGGGTGACCCGGAGGCAGGGCGGGGCCGGGAGGAAGCCGACACTCGCGCAGTGGACCTGACAAGATCAAACTTCAGGAGCATGGACAGTGAGGTACAGCGAGATGGAAGGATCTTGGACCTGATTGATGACGCTTGGCGGGAAGATAAGCTGCCTTACGAGGATGTCGCCATTCCACTGAGTGAGCTTCCTGAGCCTGAGCAAGACAACGGTGGCACCACAGAGTCTGTGAAAGAACAGGAGATGAAGTGGACAGACCTGGCCTTACAGGGCCTCCATGAGAACGTCCCGCCCGCTGGAAACTGATGCTGGGCTCCTTCATATGGATGGAGTTTTCAAAGATATGTGGATAAAAATGTTTCCTGTCTCCAAATTCAGATCTTTAGCAATAAATCAACACTCAAAACCAAAAACAAACAAACAAACAAAAAATCTGCTGTGTGTGACGGGGTAGGTGGAGAGAGGCAGGGAGGACAGAGAGCTTCACCACCGGGAACTGACCCAGCGAGCGCACCTCTGGATCCTCAACAAGACCTGAAGGAGCCTCAGTCTCGCCAGCGGCCACCGCCACCATGTTCCCAATAGAAGGCCCACTCAATGCTCTTACACAGGACCTCAGTTTGATTTCAAAGAACCGCATCAGGTGGTTCACAACGGCCTTTAACTCGTTTCAGGAGCTCCAGCGCCCCCTTCTGGCTTCCCCGGGCATTGTATCTGTAGTTACCTCTACAAGATCTACAAGGGGAGAGAGGCCAAGCAGAATTGGAAGTCCCGCCCCTAGATGAAGAGCCACGCACAGTTGAAGGCTCTATGTGAAACAGCGTCATTTTTGTTCAGTAATGCGTCTATTGGTATGTCATGGACCGTCCTTCTCCGGTGTGCATGTCGGCTGCACTAATTGGTCTCAGTGAATAATAAAAATGTTTTTAAGGAGAGGGCATGAATTTGGATGGGACACATTGGGTGGAATCCCGGGGAATAGGAGGGTAAAATTTGTCGTAAGGCAATTCTTTGGATATAAGTATAATTTTACTATTCATTTACAATTAAGGCAAACTTGCATAGCAATACAATGGATGTGATTGTTTATTTTTACACAAAGAACTGTATCCTGGGCTGAGGAGAAGAACTCACTGAGCAAAAGGCAAACACACAATGCCCAGTACTCAAGCTAGTCCTGCCAACCCACCAGCTCTAGGACTAGTGAGAGTCTGTCTCCAGAAATACGGTGGAGAGCAATAGAGGAAGACACATGGCTGCCCCTGGCTTACACACACACACACACACACACACACATGTACCTGAACATATGCACACACATGTACATACACCTGAACATGCACACACACGCATGTATGTATACATGTACCTGAATACACACATACACACACATGTGTGTGCACATGCACTTGAACACAAAAACATGAATGTAAACATACCTGAATACATGCATGCACGCACACTCGTGTGTACATGCATCTAAACACACACATATCCCAGCACTTGGGAGGCAGAAGCAGGCAGATTTCTGAGTTTGAGGCCAACCTGGTCTACAAAGTGAGTTCCAGGACAGCCAGGGCTATACAGAGAAACCCTGTCTCGAAAAACCAAAAAAAAAAAAAAAATTAAACACACACATAGTTGCTGTGGTCATGATCTCTTCACAGCAATAAAACCCTGACTAAGACAGACAGTAAAAGGACTTCAGTTGACAACATGTGTCCAATCTGAGCCAAATGTCCTAGCCAGTACTCAGTGGCCCTGTGTGGCCTGATGTCTTTGCACACACTAAGTGTTCAAAACCAGGCTACGGGCCAGAAAGATGGCTCAGAGGGAAGAGGCAACTGATTCCTATCCTGAACTGATAAAATCTGAGGTCTGTCCCCACACAGGGGAAGGAGCGAACAGACTCCTGAACACTGTCCTCCGCCGTCCACACGCACACAATGCCAGAGGCGGCCAGAAGTGGGCATGGGACTCCAGGAAGCTGAGTTCCAGGAGGTTTTGAGCTTCTGTGTGGATACAGAGGATCAATGTGCGTCACCTTCGAGAGCAGCCAACATTCTCAACTCCTGAGCAATCTCTCCGTCCCCTGACCATGATTTTTAAAAGACAATATGAAGTCAAAGAACGTAACAAAGAATACACACTACCAGAAGCACCCAGCGTTCACATTTGATTTTGAAGGAATCTTTTACTGTCTTGCATTCAGAGTCAAATTTTTCATGACCCCCCACACTCATTTACACATTCACACATGACCCCATAGGAGGTGCATTATCTAAACAGCTGGGAGCTACATGCAGATCACCACCGAAGACATTATCCTTGCTAGTCAGGGACTAGAGTTTGTCTCCTTTAATCCCCGATGAAACAGACCACAGGGAAGGGGAAGGGACTGGGTACTTTGACCCACACACACACACATCTAGGTCAGAGGCAGATCTTTGACCTAGATATGAACAATCCCTTTCCCAACCTGACTTCCTCTTCCTCTCTTGCTGGGTCAGGCTCTCTAGCCTTAGGATTTCATATGAATACTTTCCCCTTGGCTCAATCTCAAACTAAGATGAGTCCTTGTCTTATACTGGTGTTGAAACTTTTGTCTGAAACAAATCACCTCCCAGGGAGTCAGGGAGTCCAGAAGGAGAAGGAACAAAAGGCAGGACTGTTACAAATAAATGATTAAATCCGAGGTTTCCTTTCCCAGCCCTGGCTCCTGGAATGACGACTCTGAGACTAAATTTTTTGTTTTTGTTTTTGTTTTTGTTTTTCAAGACAGGGCTTCTCTGTATAGTCCTGGCTGTCCTGAAACTCACTCTGTAGACCAGGCTGGCCTCGAACTCAGAAATCCACCTGCCTCTGCCTCCCGAGTGCTGGGATTAAAGGCGTGTGCCACCACGCCTGGCTAAATATTTATTAATAAATGCTTAGGACAGGCTGGAGAGATGCTCAGAGGTTAAGAGCACACCGGTTGCTCTTTTAAAGGTCCTGAGGTCAATTCCCAGCAACCACATGGTGGCTCACAACAATCTATAATGAGATCTGGGGTTCTCTTCTGGCCTGCAGACATACATGTAGGCAGAATGCTATATACATAGTGAATGAATGAATGAATGAAATGCCTAAGCCATAAACTTGACTCATTCCCTACTAGCTCTTAGTTTATTTAACCCATTGAAACTACTTCTTTATGTCTAACACTCGGTTACTAACCTCTCCTCAGTCCCAGCCCTCTTCTTCTTTCTGGTCTCCTCAGCATCTCTCTCAGCGTCTCTCCGGGTTCATCTACCTGATGGTTTACATTTCTCCTCAGTCCCATCTCCTCTCCAATCTCTCGGGCTCTCACCTCTCCGTTCCTGCCAGTGTCCTACCTCCTACTTCCTGCCTCAGCTCATTGGCCATCGGCTTTTTTATTAACAGATGATGTTTATAAGAGATTCTCTCTACAGAGATTCTCTCTGCTCCTGGTCAGGTTATACTTGTGTCTGAACTGTGCTATGTGTCTATGGTGGAACACTCATACCACCATCAGACCTTCTGCTCAGGGTCCTCCATGACACGGTCAGGGTCATCACATTTCAAAAAGGCAGAAGAGCTTTGATGCAGGAAGCAGTGTTATTGACTGATGTTCTCTCCAAAAGGGTTTTACAAATCCTGTATAGCCAGGCACATAACATATGCCCAATGTAAACATTAGGCCTCCTTCGTGTGAGGGTTAAGAATAAGAGGACTCAGACAATTAAGAAAACTGCATCGTGGGCTGGAGAGAGGGCTCAGAGGCTAAGAGCACCGGCTGCTCTTCCAAAGGTCCTGAGTTCAATTCCCAGCAACCACATGGTGGCTCACAACCATCTATAATGGGATCTGGTGCCCTCTTCTGGCTTGCAAGCATACTTGCAGGCATAATAAATTACTTTATTTTAAATTTATTATTTATTTACTTATTTATTTATTTAAAAAAGAAAGAAAGAAAGAAACCTGCATCACGACCCATGCATTGAGACCTGGCCCAGATTAAAAAAACAAAAAGAATTAAAAATTTGGGTAAATGGATTGAAAAAATAGGCTTCGAGTCATGTTCAGAGCCAAAATGTCTACCATGAAGAAGGCACTTTGAAAGGTACAGCCCAGATGCCTAAAGTCCTTGTGTCAACCACTTGATCTCCCCAGAACTGTTTCCTATAGTTGCTGTTATCTTGGGGTTCTGGGGATTTTATCTTTATTATTTTTTAATTATGTTGTAGGTGCAGGGGGTTGGTGTGTGTACCTGAGTGCAGTTGCCTGCAGATACCAGAGTTGTTCAGGCTCCTGGAGCTGATGTCTGTCACAAGCAGTTGTGAGCCCCCTAATGTGGGTGCTGGGAACCAAACTCCAGTCCTGTGGAAGAGCAACTGGTGCTCTTAAACTCTGAGCCATCTCTGCAGCCTCTCCAAGACTGGCTGTTACTCTAGTCGCCTCTCCCTACCAAGTGGCCCACCGGAAGTCCTGGATTTGAAATGAGACAGAAAATTAGTCTGGCCATCTCTCTAATGGTGAGAATAACTTCATGACACCCTCAAAGGTAGTTGGCTATTGTATAAAATAATGGACCTTCGGCATTCCTGAGGACGGATCAGCCTATGAGCTATTTCTCCCAGATACCTCAGCTATTAAAACACTTCTCCTTGGAGGAAGAATGTGAAGCAGAGGAGAGGGCTCACTGTGGGCCGCACTGTGCTCAGAGCTTCGTGCTAACCCACTAAATTCACAAAAAACCCAGGAAGGAGATACTATCATTGCTGTAGTTTGAATCTGGAATGTTTCAATGGCCCACAATTTTAAGGCTTTGTCCCTGGCCAATAGTGCTATCAGGAAATGAGAAAATCTTTAAGAGATGGTCTGCACAACCAAGAGTGTTTGCACAGCAGGGGTCTGTGTCCATCCTCTGTGTTACCACAAAGGCCACACAGACATCCCTGGTCTCAGCTGCCACCTGGGGTCATGTTGATGTCCAAAGCACTCTCTCTCTCTCTCTCTCTCTCTCTCTCTCTCTCTCTCTCACACACACACACACACACACACACNCCACACACACACACACACACACACACACACACACAACCCTGAGGAGCACTGCAGAGCTGGCCCTGGTGGTGAGGGCTCAGTGAGCCAGCCCCAAAGCAAGAGGGGCAGAGAGCTGGTCCTGCCCCTTGCTGGCTGCTACAGGCAGGAGACCTGGCTCCACCCCTCACCTAGGCAAAGCAGTAGAGGTGGCCTTGGTGGCACAGGGGCAGGAGAGCTGATGTGCAGAGCAACTCAGCTTCTACCTACACCCAGATCCAGGGTTTTGAGTTGACCACCCCAACATACACTCCATCTATGAACTTCTGGAGCGTGTGACGGGCTCGTCCTGAAGACTCAGCGCGGCAGGGCCACCGTGACACAGGGAGGGCAACACCAGGATAACTGTACTGGCTGCTTTTGTGTGTCAACTTGACACCAGGGGAAATTATCACAGAGAAAGGAGCCTCCCTTGAGGAAATGCCTCCATGAGATCCAGCTGTAAGGCATTTTCTCAATTAGTGATCAAGGGAGGCGGGCCCAGCCCATTGTGGGTGGTGCTATACCTGGGCTTGGGTTCTATAAGAAAGCAAGTTGCATAACCAGGGGAAGCAAGCCAGTAAGCAGCATTCCTTCATGGCTTCTGCATCAGCTCCTGCCTGTGTGAGTTCCTGGCTTCATTTGGTGATGAACAGCATTGTGGAAGTGTAAGCTGGATAAACCCTTTCCTCCCCAGCTTGCTTCTTAGTCATGATGTTTTGTGCAGCAATAGTAATCCTGACTAAGACAAATTGGCACCAGCATAGTGCGGAATTCCTGTGACAACCTGACCTGTGGAAAGACTTTGGAACTTTGGGCTAGAAGAGCCATTGGGTGTTAAGAGCTCTGTGGGATGTTCTGTAGGAACTTGGAAGATAATGTTGAAAACAGTGCAAATGATGGAGGCCTGGCTTGTGAAATTTCAGAGGGAAGATTAAAGGCTCTTCTCGGGGCCATTGCTACTTTGATTGTGAAGATTCTGTGGTTTTGTTAGCTGGGGCTGAAGAATCAGCTGTGATTAACAACCAGAACCACTAAAGCAAAACCTTTTCATTACTGGGACTATTGATGCTGGTTTGCTGGATGATTAAGAACAGGCCAGCATCATTGAGGTGAAATCTTCTGGGAAGTGTTTTCTGAGAGCACAGAGGCTATGTTCCAGAGATAGCCAAGATTGTACCTTGTGCTGTGGCTGGATTTGGTAATGTGTAAGAGTCACCCAGGTGGTACTGGTTTTGAAGGCATGAAGGGGTCATGCAGAGCAGCTGAGGCTTGGCACTGTTGGAGGCCATGGGAGGCCATTGGTGAAGGTGCAACCTCAGTTGCAATTGATGGCCCAGGACTGAAGGGGTCAAGGGAGTTGAAGCTTGGCACCATAAAGAGAGTTTATGAGAGGCCATTGGTGAAGCCTAGTTGCAGCAGAAGACAGCAGTGTGTTGGAGATGCCAGCACCATGAGATGACCACCAAGAACAGCAGCAGTGGAGTACAGGTAGCTGGAGCCTAGAAGACACAGTTTAGCACGCCTTTAATCCCAACACTCGGGAGGCAGAGGCAGGCCGATTTCTGAGTTCAAGGCCAGCCTGTTCTACAGAGGAAGTTCCAGGACAGCCAAAACTACACAGAGAAACACTGTCATATGAGGAGGAGGAAGAGGAGGGCGGGGAGGAGAGGGAGGAGGAGAAGGAGGAACTAGAAATATGTTTATATAGCCTTGTCTAAGTTTTGTTCACCTATGATTACAGAAGAGAACGTGCCACAGAAAAAGAGGTGTCGCCCCATACACAGCCCCATACTCCAGAATTGAACCTGAGTCACAGACCTGATCTCAGCCCAGGTCCTCCTGTAGTGGCAGATCTCCAGACCACAACCTGCCAGACCCAAGAGCCAGAAAACACCGGATGCTGTAAGCACCAAGTTTGGCTATTGGAAGGATTCACAAGCCAACAAAGAAACTATATACCAAAACGTTCCCACTGCCAGAACTTCTCAGAGCAGGGTTCTTTGTGTTTTCTCTCTTTTTAAGTTATGCGTATGACATATATGTATATGTCATCTATGTATCTGCACACATAGGTAAGTCAGGCCTCCCATTCCATGTGTGTATAGGATTGGACGGTGGGCTGCCTGAGTTTGCTTTCTGTACACAGCGACACCCCTGGGAAGGCCTTACCAGGCTGTATAAGAAAGCGGGCTGAGCAGGCTACAGGGAGCAAGCCAGTAAGCTCCTCTGTGCCCTCTGCCTTGGTTTTTCTCCATGATGAACTGTTACTTGTAAGTCAGGTAAAGCCCTTTCCTCTCCATAGTTACTTCTGGTCATGGAGTTTATCACAGCAACAGAAAGCAAACAGGGACAGCCTACCTCCCGATTTTGTACACACGTGAACTGGTGACGGTTCACCGATGACTACCAGCCACATAGCCCTAAGTGTAGCCCACTGACTGGTTTACCCAACTTAACTCCTGTTTCTGTCCACATCGCATCAGTGGGCAAGTGCTCTGTCCCTCTTCCCCAGTGACTTACGCCTCCCTATTGGGGGTTATGGTGGTTTGAGTAAGAATAGCTCTCATAGGCACAGAGATTTGAATACTTGGTCACCAGGGAGTGAAAGGATTCTTAGGTGGCTTTGTTGACAGGGCCCAAACAGACCCAGCGGTTCCCTCTCTTCCTGCTGCCTGTGGATCCAGATGTAGAATTCTTGGCTTCTCCAGCATCATGTCTGCCTGCATGCGCCATGCTTCCTACCATGACAATAATGGATTAAACTCTGAGGCTGTAAGCAAGCCCCAGTTAAACGCTTTCCTTTATGAGCGTTGCTGTGGCCGTGGCATCTCTTCAGAGCAATAGAACACTGACGAAGACAGGGATACCCAGCAGGCTCTTTCCTGTGGGGTCTGGCTCTAGGGAAGTTATCTCTCAGAAACCCATACCTTGTATTATCATATATTTACTGGTCTCAAGGCTCTTGTACCTCTGTTGTCAGTTGACTACTGAGTGTCCCCTTGTTTGGTACTGACAAGCCAGATAAAGTCCTCAGAGTTGTTTATCCATCTCTATGACTCTTAGGGAAGTTCCCTGAACAGGTCTCAGACTCACAGCCATGGATTTCAAATAAGTAAGAGAATCAGAGGCTAGCATGATGATAGATAGATAGATAGATAGATAGATAGATAGATAGATAGATAGTAGAGATAGATGGGTATTATTGATAGATAAGTAGATGATAGATAGATAGATAGATAGATAACAGAAATGTGTAATTATATAGATATCGGTATAATGTTACAAAGTGACCACCTTTGGGCCTTTCCCAGGACACCAGATCCCCCGTCTCTAAACCACAGAAAATAGTAGGGCTACATAAATATTCCTGGGGATAACGCTACATAAATATTCCTAGGATAACATGATACAGCAAATGTCCATCGCCAATCTTCCAAGGTAAGAACAAATTGCTCTTGATGCATTACATAAGGGCACTAACCCAAAGTCAAAGACAATACACACACACACACACACACACACACACACACACACACACACACACACACACATTCATATGCCCCTACCCCACATGACAGACTCTGCGATACAGGCTTTCGCCAAATGCCGCGCAGACCACACGGGGGCGCTGTCGGGCTGTGTTTTGCTCATATTTCATCAACTTGTCTCCCAAGCAACCAATACTGGGACACACAGACTCTTTGGGGTTGTCAGCCTTTGTAGGTAGGGGTGGTCAAGACCCGAAGTGTAGACACATTTAGAAAGAGGTGTGTCTGAGCAGCCAGCCTCGGTCCCACGCAGCATCAGCACCTACAATGCAAGCAGCAGCAGGTCTGGGGATTGAGGGAGTACTCCACTGCTCCGTCCACAGAATCCAACTGTTTCCAGCCCCTGCTGTTGTGCTGAACATCCACCATGGTTAGAGGAACTGTTTACAATGGGAAGCCTGCGCACTCTTAACTCTCAGACTATCCGCATTGTAGAGTTGTGTTTACTAACCGTCTCTGACATTTCGCCAGCATCGGCTCCATAATAAAATGCATCCCAGTGGTCACCTGGATCATTAGCAAGTGTTATCCCCGATTCTGTGGTCCCAGGACCTGCAAGCTTTGCTTTCAAGAATAGGTTATAGGCCGGGCGTGATGGCACACGCCTTTAATCCCAGCACTCAGGAGGCAGAGGCAGGTGGATTTCTGAGTTCAAGGCCAGCCTGGTCTACAGAGTGAGTTCCAGGACAGCCAGGGCTACACAGAGAAACCCTGTCTCGAAAAACCAAAAAAAAAAAAAAAAAAAAAAAAAAAAAAAAAAAAAAAGAATAGGTTATAATGGAGGCTAATTTTCTGCCTCCTACGCAGTCAGCAGGACACTTCACTATCTGCCTTGTTTCAGAGACTCAGTAACCAGATTGAGAGCAACTCCCCTGGGTTTTTTCTTGCTTTCCAAGTTCCTGCAAAGCCATTATAGTACAAGGAATGTAGTTCATTTATCCTGTGGCTGCTCCCGCACTGGACAACTTTGGCCCAGGCGCTACTTTCCCTATTTCCCTGGCCTTGAATACAGCATCTGGTGGGACTTGCCCAGTCGATGTTTTTGCCAGACTTGTCTGTTTTATTTTTTATTTAAAATAAAAAGAAGTGGGGGGGGGGGAGTGTCTTAATGAATTCATTCTCTAAAGCATTTCTCTCTCAGTCCCCACTTTGTGCACTTGGACTTCTCAGCACGTTGTCTTGAGAACGTGGATTCTGGACTTCCGTGGGCGGGCTATCATTGCTTTCTTCCGCAGCATTAGGGATAGACCTATGGCACACACATGTGCTCTGCCTCTGAGCTACAGGCACAGGCAGTCCTTGAGTTATAGTTATGAACATGCTTCCAACACCCTTATTTTGTGATTGTTTACCACAAATGGAAATTTAAGTGAGGCTTCCTGGCCTTAGAGATGATGAAAGATTTTTTTGTTTGTTTTTTGCTTTTGCTTTTGAAACGGTTTTTCTGTGTAGTCATAGCTGTCCTGGAACTTGCTCTGTAGAACAGGTATGTCTCGAACTCAGAGACCTACCTGCCTCTGCCTCCTGAAGGACAGGACTAAACATGCCATGATAAAAGGAATTTAGTCCACTCACAGAACAATCTGACTATTGATTGACAGGATTAGATTATCTTTTTTAAGACTTATTTATTGCCGGGTGGTGGTGGCGCACGCCTTTAATCCCAGCACTTGGGAGGCAGAGGCAGGCAGATTTCTGAGTTCGAGGCCAGCCTGGTCTACAAAGTGAGTTCCAGGACAGCCAGGGCTACACTGAGAAACCCTGTCTCAAAAAACAAAACAAAAAAAAGACTTATTTATTTATTATGTATACAATGTTCTGCCTACATGTATGCTTGCAAGCCAGAAGAGAGCAAAAGATCTCATAGATGGTTGTGAGCCACCATGTGGTTGCTGAGAATTAAATTCAGGACTTCAGGAAAAGCAGCCAGTGCTCTTAACCGCTGAGCCATCTCTCCAGCCCCAGAATTAGATCCTTATTCAAAGTTTAATCTAATTAGTTTCTTCTCCCTATATAAATCCACCAATGTTGAATTTACACACATATTACTGTAGATGCTAATTCTGAATCTATAAAATGAAAATATTATGGTTGGTTTCAATGTCAACTTGTCACAGATTAGAATTGCCTGAATAGGGAGCCTCGCCTGAAGACGTGTTCTGAAGAAGTTGATCTGACTGGTGTGGGAAGGCCCTCCCCTGATTGTGGGTGGGCCTGGTAGCAGCTCAGATAAAAAGGTTATTTTGGTAGGACTAGGACGTTATCTCCCCTTTGTTCCTAATGGCCTTCCCTCTCACCATGAGTTTGTTTGCCCGGGATACTGATGATTCTCTCTGATGTCAGAATCAGTATTTACAAGTTGTCATCAAGACTAGGTACCAACAGCTCCCCAGGAACCTTCTGGACCTCTGTGTGTCAGACCACTACTACGCCACCCTGCCTTGGGGATGGAGCAAATGTCAGCTGTTGGACTGCCTCCCCACCCCACCCCCACCCCCATGAGAGGACTAATGGGAGGCTTTCAGCTATAAGGACCAAGTAGCTCTCAGGTAAGTCTCAGATCTCTGCGATTCTGCTGTTGTTACTGTTTAAAACCGGGAGGGCAATGGCAAAAAGTATGACTTACAAGGGACTTAGTCACATTTGTGAAATGCGAACAGGTCAGGAGAGACATGGCTGGAGACAGATGGTGTGGTCACTGTCACGCACAGCAAAAAGTCACACTCCGCATTCCGTCGGTAGGCTTGGCAGGAAGCACGGGGCACGGGGCCCAGCTGCTCTATTCAGGTTCCTGGAATTCTCTAAGTGTTAAAAAAAAAAAATGTAGATGGAAATTTTGAAGACATAGCCATAACAGAAAGGCCATTGTGAAAGAGGAATGGAAACCTAGATTTCTCACCAAGAGGAAACACAGTTACAGTTCGTGCCAGGGCTAGAGAGGCCAAGGCAAGAAGACAAATGTAAGTTTAGAGATCACCTGGGGGCCACATGACAAGCCACCAACCAACAGGGTTACACAGCAAGATCTTGTCTCAAAAAAAGCGACAGCTGTGGACCTCTGCATTCTGAATGCTGCGACCCTTTAATACACTTCCTTAGGCTTCCGTCTGTGTGGTGACCTCAACCATAACATTATTTTGTTGCTACTTCATAACTAATTTTGCTACTGTTATGAATCTGATGTAATGTAACATCTGATAATAATAATGTAAATATACGGTATGCAGGGTGTCTGATATCTGACATTTAGCCCCTGTGAAAGGATTGCTTGGCCTACCTCCAAGGTTGATAACCACTGGGCTACAGGATCCTCAACACACCCAAAGGGACTTATAATCATTAATTTTGTTATTTTTATTATTTTTTAAAATTATATGAGTATAGATATTTCATCTTCAGACATGTCTGTGCACCATGTGCATGCCTGGTGATCTCAGAGGTCAGAGGGGGGCACTGGACCCCCTAGTGTAGTGCCAGGGAAGTGTTAGTGATCCCCCCAAAAACCAGACAGGAGCCAATCTGATGTAACTCACAGCAGGGTCTTTATTCGAGCTAGCTCAGGCTTCCCCAGTGCACTGCCATCACTCGGGATGGTTTGGGTAGTGGGGGAGCCCCGAATGTCTATGAGGCTTTATAGTAAGCAGCAAGCAGGGAGTATGTGTGCAAGCATCTCATTGGAAAGCTCCTGTAGCCTTTAACGTGATTGGCTGGTGCTGAGAGTCATGTCATAAACTTAACTTCTGCTCCCCTCTGCATTGGTGGTTGTTAGGCAGGGGGCGGGCTTGTAACCTGAGGTGCAGGTTTGTTGGGGTAATAACCTGGAAAGGCTGGTCTTGTTGATAGTGTAACCTGGAGATGCTGGTCTTGTTGGGGGTTACTCTAGAGACTAGAGCTAGGCTTGGGTTTTGTTGGGGGGCAACTTGGGAACTCATGCTAGGTACCAGCCTGTCAGTTTACCTGAGTTCAAACTCAGGTCAGGGTCTCTAAAATGGGAGTCTGAACTTAAAAGATTTGGCCTCTCACTAGAACTGAAGTTACAGACAGTTGTAGGTCACGTGGGAACTGAACCCGGGTCCTCTGGAAAAAGCAGTAAAGTGCTTCTAACCACTAAGTCATCTCCCCAGTTCTAGGGTGGTTAATCTTACTTGTCACTTGATTGGCTTGAGAAAAAGCCAAGAGGATATGTGTGGAGGTGTCACTGGAAGACATTTCTAGATATGATGAGATCACAAGGCTTCCGACCAAATTAACAGGTCATCTCTTAACAAACGATGAGTCAGAGTCTTAGGACACAATTGGAAGATGGGACCTACTTGAAGAAGTTAGGTCCCTGGGGATGTGTACTTGGGGCTATATCTTGACCTGGGTCCCTCCTATGCTCCCTTTGTCTGGTCCCTGGCCACCACGATGTGAGCTGCTCTGATTCTACACATCTGCTGACATCTCTAAGACTGTGAGCATCCTTCCTGCCCTTAGGTTGCTCTGACAGCTGCTTCTGCCACAGTGGTGCACAAGTCACTAATACAGGCTCCCTTGTTGGGGGCTTAGTCTTGCATGCTGTATATTCTAGATGCTGCTGACTTTTGTGTCCAGAGATGTTAAAGTAGTTTTTTATTCTCTTGTAGTCATGGTTGTCTTGGAGGCCTGCTAACCTAGGCCTAGTCCTGGAAGCTTCTAGTCTCCATACAATCTTATCTAAGCCTAGGACATTTCAGTCTCTGGCACTTACGGCTAAATATGCTCACCCTCCCTTGTTCTATCTGAATTCTGACTGGCTGGTTCAACTCAGCTGTTCTGGCTCAAACTCCTCTCCAAGCTGACTGATGCAATCCACTTCTCTCTCGACATCTGACTTTTTGCTCTACTTGGCTTCAAACTAACTCTGGCAATCTGTTCTAATCCTCTGGCTTGTTCTGTCTTCACCTGTGTCTAGCTTGTCCTCTCTCTGTGACCTGTCACTGTAAAGCTCTCCCAGGAAAACTGCCTCCTCCTCTTTTTCCTTTTTCTGCACTTTCCTCTGAAGTAGCCTCCCTTTTCTCTCTCTTCTCATGAGAGCTGGGCGTATCGTATTCTGTCAAATCTCTCTGATTCATCCCTTTGTCTGCCACTCAATTAGACACCACCTTCAAACAAGGGTGCTTCCTTCCAGAGTGGATGATGATCTGCCCAGCCTAGACTTCCAGCTTACTAATTAACTTGATAGGTCTTTATGACTTGGGATGTAGAATGGGAGCAGGTGAGGATTTTATGTTTACAGACTACACTGTTTCTGCCTTACTTTTGACTATTGCCTCAGAATCAAGGGAGAACACAGTTGTAGTCCAAAGAAGTAGGTGTGGAAGAAAAAACACTCCTGCAGAGCGAAATGGCCTTGCTAGCAGAAGGCTGATAGACTCAGAAAAATAAAGAAAAGATATTGCTACACAAAAAGCTAAAGGAAGGGTAAAGCCAGCCTTAAAGGGCCGGGGTGGGGGTGGCATTGTCAAGGCCAGGAAAGGGAAGACTATGAGGAAACAGAGGCTGAGAGAGCCGAGAGCCAAGACCAGGGAAGCAAAGGTGACTAGGAATAAAGATGGTTCTGACGCATGCCACTTCCCTCTGTCTAAATAAAAGAATCCACTTGTTGGGGGCTAGAGAAATGGCTCAGCAGCCCCCAATAAACCTCTTACATGTGGGACTGTTTTGGCCTAGTGTGCTGTGTTCAGCCACAAGCTGCTATTCTAACACATCACCCAGTAACCACACGGTGGCTCACAACCATCTGTAATGGAATCTGATGCCCTCTTCTGGTGTGTCTGAAGACAGCTACAGTGTACTGGTATAAATAACAAATACATCTTTTAAAAAAAAAAAAAAAAGGATCCACTTGTACAAACTTTGGTTTGTCTGAGACAGGGTGTCTCTGCGTAGCTCTGGCTGTCCTGAAGCTCACTATGTAGATGAAGCTGGTCTTGAACTCCCAGAGATCTGCCAGCCCTGCCTCCTGCATGCTGGAATTAAAGGCATGCACCACCACACACAGATTGCAAGCTAACTTTTTTTCTAAAGGTTTTTTATTTTATGTTATGAGTATTTTGCTTGCATATATATTTGTGTACATGTCTGTGCCCTTGAAGACTAGAAGAGGGTGTCAGGTGCCCTGGAACAGGTGTGAGCCACCATTCGGGGGCTGGGAATCAAACCTGGGTTCTCTGGAAGAGCAGCCTGAGCTCTTAACTGCTGAGCCACTCCATAGGCCCAACAAACTTCTTTTTTTTTTTTCCGAGACAGGGTTTCTCTGTAAAGCCCTGGCTGTCCTGGAACTCACTTTGTAGACCAGGCTGGCCTTGAACTCAGAAATCCGCCTGCCTCTGCCTCTGCCTCCCGAGTGCTGGGATTAAAGGCGTGAGCCACCATGCCCAGCTCAAACTAACTTATTATTTTAAAAGGGAAAAAAAATTGAAGCCAGGTGTGGTAACATATGCTTTTAAACCCAGCACTAGTGAGTCAGAGGCAGGAGGATCTCTGAGTCCAAAGCCAGCCTGGTCTACATAGAGGGTTCCAGGCCAACCAAGGCTGCATGCTGAGACTCCATCAAAAGAGGAGAGGTGTTGGGGGTGCGGTGGAGGGTGGGGAGAAGGGAAGTAAGAAAATAGTTTGTAAAACCGTGTAGGATTTGTGTATTTTGTGTGGGGCATCTTTTCTTGCATGGCTAACCAAGTATCAAGTGGGCTTAGACAGACCTGAGCTACAGCCTTGGTAATGCAGAACAGAAATTATAAATTAGAGGGATTAAAGCAAGTTCTTGCCTATGCACAGTAGGAATGAGCAAGGCATGGTGGTGGTTGGGGGGTGGGGGGCACTTTTCTAACTTTCAGCTGTCCTGAGGTAGCTTACTGAAGTAAATGCTGATTCACAGGGAGCTATGTCTGAGAAAGTCCCTATGTCTGAGAATGTCGCAGCTACTTTGTTGACATTCCGAGTGCTTCTAAACACCATGTTATTACAATGAAACAGGCCTTTGAAAAGAAGGTATGTGACCAAAAGGCTCCCAGCTTCCCAGTCTTGTATTGTTTTTTGAATTACTTAAGGGCCCAGAGTAGGGTTTTAGGTCTTCCGGGGCTTAGTAAGGAGTAACAACATCCTTCCCAGAACACCATCTACCTCAGGTTGTTCCCTCCTCAGCCTTCGACTCTGCTTCCTTTCCGTCTTCCCCATCTCATATTCCTCCCACTTTTCCTGGTTCAGGCTGATTTCCCCAACCTTAGAGGTTGGCTGGAAATCCCTATTAAAAATGTGCGCCCGTCTCCCTAGCTCCCTCTTGTGGTCACTAGTGGCCACTGCACCCATGTTGAGTTTCCTAGGGAGACCTGGCTGGCACATGACACACCAAAGACATGACTCCATCCAAGTATTCAGTGAACTGCTGGGTTTATTGGTTTATTTACAGGAGTATGGATGACCCAAAGACAGGTTCATCACTGAAAAAAAGGTTCATCTTCCCCCAAATGGTGATAACTCACAAAAGTTACAACCCTGGTGGTCCCTACACAACTTGCTGAGTGGTGGTTTGCAGTTTGCTGGTTTTATAGTCTCCTCTCCGCAGAAGTTAATTACTGCTTATATATCTTAGGGAAGGTGGGACTTGTGAAACTTGCAGGCTTCAGGAACTCGCTGATATCTCTAAGTTTCACTTACTTCCCGATTCCTTGGGCAGCTAAGAGGACACTGATAATGTTAGCAAAGTCCCCGAACAGCACAAAGCCCTCAGCACTTGTATCTGACTCCATCTAAAATACAATGTTGGACAGCATAAATAGGAGCCACTATCCCTCCTAAGTCACCATAGTGTTCATTTCCCATGAGCCATCCAACCTTCCCACTCTGGGGTACTGCTGTGGGGCCTCCATGTGTCTCAGCAGTGGGGGGAATAGTTTGGCCTGGCTCTAACAGATGTACTCTGGCCTGCCCTCAGTGCTGTTTGGACCAGCTCCCCTTCTGACAACCTGGTCCAGTACTGTGCTTTTGTGCTTTCCACTGGCCAACCCCAATGTGATTATTTGAATTAGAAATGCCTGCCAGTCTCTGGTACTTGGGACACTTGGCACCCAGTTGGTGGCAGTTTTGGGATATCTAGATGATGCAGAAATGCTGCAGGAAGTTATCACTGGGGATGGACTTCGAGATGAAAAACCTTGTACCTTGTACGTCTCACATGTTAGGAGTCCCCATGCAAGCTCACAGCTTCGTGATCCTGCCATGATGCTCTATAACCCCTCTGGAACCTTACATCTTAGTCATAAGCAACGGAAGAGTATAGAACAGCCAACACCCGAAAGGGGTCTGTCTGGGCTGAGCCAATGATCTAGTCTACTTCCTTGCAGGGAGAAATGTACAACTCACACAGTAAAGGGATAACTGTCCACCGAGGACAAACTTCTGTGAACTGTTATCTGGGATGAGCAGCTCATCTCTTCTAACGTTCCCCTAGGAAGCGGCTTTACACAAACCTCACCACACTGTCGGCTTTGCCACTCCGTCGTCCTCCTCGCTGGGGTTGAGCCAAGGTCCTAAGACTCTGTGCTAGGTCTCCAGCCCCCTAGTGAATTAACCCCTAGCTCTCCAGTGAACACAAGTTTACCTGGCCCTGGGAACTAGGTACCAAGCACCATCTCTGTCATGAGTTTCTCCAGAGTGCCTGTCCTAGAATAGAAATAGCATGCACCTTTCCCATCAGAACATACTATGGACACTCTCAAATACAAAGAGAACACAATCAATCCAGATCACTTTACACTTTCATAGCATCTTAACATTTAATAGAAACTACATACAGTAATTTCACTACATTTACTTACATGGAGGAGTCACCACAGGAACTTGCATAAGTTAAAAGCAAGAATAACTAAGGAGAGCCCAGCCCTGTGAGCTGCTTTTCTCAGTCACAGTTCACTAGGAAACAGCGTTTGTATTGCCCAATTATGTGGAACAAAGGGAAGGCTTAGATACAGGCCTTTAGATACAGCTAGCCAGACCTTAACAACCAGAGTGGACTCCTGCCGAGCACCGTCTCAAGCAAAGCCCGCCTGGACATCCACGTGGGTTTCTGTCCCTGGCTTAGGAGTCCCAATACAGAATGTCTCTCTCCAGGCAGTCTCCAATATGCATCGCATCCCAAAGGCAGGGATCACCTCACGTTCTTCCTTGGAAAAAAAAAAAAATCCCAAAACTTAAATACTAAATATTCATTCCACACAAACTTGGATTATGTTTGTCTATAGCACTCTAAAGCCCCGAAGGAAACGATGTGGTCTGAGTTGTCCCTGTTCAGGGAGACATGATCAGAGATACACTTGTCTGAAGAATGGAAAGTTCAAATCCAAAGGCAAACAATTCCCAGAATGAATGTCAACTGGTAGAAGTGGGTTCTGGTTTTCCATTCGCAGTAGCCACTCCACGCTGAGGAAATGCTGCATGGGCTTTCTCTACACTGCGAGGTCCCTGGGATCTGCACCCATCCCCAGCCGCCTGCATCTGTCCCTATTAAAAGAAATAAAGGCACTTTGGTTAGAGACTCCTCCAATGAGCCTGACGCATGACTCTGACATCAATACCCATTTACAGTACCTAAAGAGCGAGACCAGAGAAATAAAGTAACTAACTAGGTGGTTGCTTTCCCCAGGACTCTGCTAGCTAATCTGAAGAACCAGAATTGCTGACGCTGTGAAACCAGAGAGAACAAGGGGTTGTTTCTTCCAAATGAAATAGTCATTCTCCACTGAAGTCCAGAATAGCTAATAAACCACAGGAAGACAGTTCTTTAGGCGTCTGCTTGAAACCAACAGCTACAGTATAACTGTTAGTCTTCAGTAAGAGCCATCGGTAATCAGAGTGATGAACTCTCCCTTAAAGAGACAATTTATCTATCACCTTTCACTTAAATGAACATATGCCCCTCTCTTGAGGATTAAGAACCATTCAGAGTTCTGCAGCTCATCTGGAGCATTCAAAAGCAAAAGAAGCCGGTGTGGTAGCACATGCCTTTAATCCCAGCACTTGGGAGGCAGAGGCAGGCGGATTTCTGAGTTTGAGGCCAGCCTGGTCTAGAGTGAGTTCCAGGACAGCCAAGGCTACACAGAGAAACCCTGTCTCGAACCCCACCCCCCAAAAAAAGCAAAAGAAGTTGTTTTATGCCTCTATATCAGCTCCTGCCTCCACCTTCCCAGTTGATTTCCCTCGATGATGGACGCGGCCTGAAGTAAAGGGTAAAATACGTCCTTTTCTACTCAAGGTGCTTTGGCTTGTGGTGTTTTATTAAAGCAGGTACTCATCGAGAAAACCACCATCTTGGGCACTTTTGCACTCTATTTGGGAATCACGCTACTCCCTGGAATTCATGCTAGCCAACTGCCTGGTCTGGTCACTACATGAGGGAACCTAGCTGAGAGTCATTGTTAAAGATACCCACTGGGCCTCCGGCACTTTCTGTGACTGAATGATCTTCAAGAGTTAGTGAAGGATCAAAGAGCAACGGTGACGGAGGGCATGGCATGCCATCACCCACAACGTCCAAGTCCTAGGGAAAAAGAGAAAAGTCCGTCAGCAGTATCTAGGACATCAATAAGCTAAAACTGACAATTTTCACCAAAGCTCAAAGTAATTCTCAGGCCCCTCCTCCCCTTGCTTAGAATGCTAGATCAATTAAACAAGATCTAACAATAGTAAAAACTTTTTCTTAGCTGATAACACAATATAAACCAACAAGCAAATTTCTACTAGAAAAATCATAACCAGTGACTACCATGAGTAAAGAGAGAGGCTTACCAGGTATAGAATTTGCTTAAACTGATGGAAAAGATGCTAGCAATGACTGCACAACACTCTCAGTATCAATACCAACGAGCTGTGAATTATCACACATGCCCTTTTTTTTTTTTTTTTTTTTTTGGGGGGGGGGGTGTCGAGACAGGGTTTCTCTGTATAGCCCTGGCTGTCCTGGAACTCACTTTGTAGACCAGGCTGGCCTTGAACTCAGAAATCCGCCTGCCTCTGCCTCCCAAGTGCTGGGATTAATGGCGTGCACCGCCACCACCCAGCATCACACATGCTCTACAGTGAGCAAAGGCATCGCTAAGTGAGATGATGCTGAGTTTGAAACCCAGAATCCACATGTTGGAGAGAATAGACTCCCATAACTGCCCTCTGATGTACACATAACACATGCACGTGCACACACACACACACACAAACTAAGTGTAAAAGAACACTTTAAAGAGGAAAAATAAAGAGAAAATACAAGGCTGGCAGATTGGCTCAGTAAGTGAAGTCTAATGACTTATATTTAGTCACACAGTGGAAAGAACTCAGATGCATGCCACGTCTATTCATTCTCTCTCTCTCTCTCTCTCTCTCTCTCTCTAGTCAACATCTACATTCCTGACTGAGGCATCCAATAAGAACAATCAGTCTATGGGCAAAGTAACATGAAACCCTGCTGGAAAACACATTGGTAATACAAGACTGACCAACATTCACAAAGCAAGCAACTAAAGAGAGGATAGACCTCAGAAACTCAGATGTTTCTGAATGGCAAAGACAGGATAGGATACTATGGTTAACTCCAATCCCTAGAATGAGCAACGTGGCCTGAGGTCAGGCCCCTCCCCCCCCCCCCCTCTCTCTCTCTCTCTCTCTCTCTCGCGCACACACACACACACACACACACACACACACACACACACACACACACACGGCAGACAGACATTCTATACTGCACTACATCTCCGCGCCCTCTCCTTCATGCTCTCCTTTGACATGGGTCTCACTAAGTTGGCCAGGCTAGCCTGGAACTCACCCTGTGGCCCAGGCAAGACTTGACCTTAGGATGCTCTGCTTCAGCCTCCCAGGAGCTGGAATTAAAGGCCTGTGCCACCTGGCCCGGCTAAGCCTCTGAGTCTTACACTTAACATAGTTCAAGTATTCTGTTTAGGGGAAAAAAAAAAAAAAGGACATTATATTCTACACTATACTCTTTCCGTATGAATCAGCCATTCCCAGAGACATCATTCCTGGCTCCTTCCTCAAACCAACATTGGTTTAGGGCCCACATCACTATAGTGGTTCAAAAACTAAGGCAACCTAAGTTCCAAGCCATCTCAACAAATTCGGCTAATGCTTTTAAGCTCTAGCTAAGAATGTAAAGGTCCCACATGACAGAAGAACAGGCAGAGGGAGGGGAAGCAGAAGGGACTTAGTAAGAAAGGTTGACAGGGAAAAAGATTTCAAAGTACATCATATGCCTGTATAAGGCTGTCACAAGGAAACCATTCTACATAATTAGTACGTATCATAAAATCTTGGTGTGCTAATCACCAGAAATAGAAATCATATCTTTTTCAAATTAATGGGAGAACACAGTTTTTAAAAGTCTAAAACTTTAATCTCAACACTCAGGAAGCAAAAGGCAGGTGGATCTCTCTGAGTTTGAAGCAAGCCTGGTCTACAGAGCAAGACCTTATCTAAAATAAATCAAACAAATAAATAAAAAGCCAAACATAGGGGCTGGTGAGATGGCTCAGCGGGTAGGAGCACCCGACTGCTCTTCCGAAGGTGATAAGTTCAAATCCCAGCATCCACATGGTGGCTCACAACCATCCGTAACGAGATCTGGCGCCCTCTTCTGGACTGTCTGAAGACAGCTACAGTGTACTTACATATAATAAAAAAAAAAAAAATCTTTTAAAAAAAAAAAAAAAAAAGCCAAACATAATTTTAATTGGAGGCTGGAAAACTAGTTCAGCAGTTAAGAGCTTCCCGAGAAGGCAGGTGCAGTGCCCAGCATCCGCACGGTGCTCTACACAGAACTAATTCCACTCCAGGGGATCCCACACTTCTTTTGACTTCTAAAGGCACCGGGTCATGGACATGGTACACATATGTGCAGGCAAAACACTGATACACACAAAATAAAATTGAATCCTTAAAAAAAAAAAAAATAAGTCTAAAGCCAAGCATAGGAATGCATACCTTTAAACCCAGCACTCTGGAGGGAGGCAGAGGCAGGCAGATCTCTGAGAATTCAAGACCAGCCTGGAATACATAATGTATCCTTTCTTTAAAATGCCTTTAAAGACAACAGCAAGTAAACAAACTGCTCAGTGCAAGCAGGAGGAAAGAGACAGCCACATTGCCTACTATCCACTATAGATGTCCACTGGACACACCTCTTGGTCCACAGAAGCCCACTCGCACACCACTGAGACAGTGTACACTTTGTTTCCTGCAATTTTTCTTTTTAAAGCTTGGGGTTGGTGCCAACTCTTTCCACCCACAGGTACAGTATATAAACGTCTTTGTGAAAATGCCAGGGACTGAGTGGTCAAGAGAATCTTGTCCATTGGGAAACTAGAAAATGTCTATTTTGATTAGGAAGGAAAAGCAGAGGTAAAGAGGTAAGCTCACGTAGGAAACCCACTCTGGGCACTAACACCATAAACTGGAAAAGAAACCCCCAATACCCAGCTTTGCCCTATGGAAAGGAGGACTTCTCCATCACTGAGTATTCAAACTCTCTAAAGCCGTATAGTAAAGTGCTTAAAATGTTAGGCCAGTTTGGCCTTAAAATAATTACTCCAAATTCATAGCTAAGAGATTTATAGACTATATCCTAAGCTGCCAGACTCCAAGAACAATAGGAGACTGGCCATCATCTCTCTCAAACTGCAGAGGAAAAAGTAGGTTTGTACAGGACACAGTCTTCCAGGAACCTCATCCCCTGGCAGCAGTGACAACAAAGGCTTTAAGTGCAAGGCCGTTTCTCGAGATGGGATTTATACTACACATCATTTGCTCCATCAAGTACCTCCCAAAAGAGCTCATCCTACACCCCGTAGCTCTATGAAGAGAAACCAAGCAGTCTCCGTGGATAGAAACACTTGTTAATCCTGCAGAGGATCCAGGTTCAATTCCCAGCATCTACATGGTGGCTCACAACTGGCTGTAACTTCAGTCCCAGGAGATCTAACCTCTTCTGACCTCTGATGCCAGGCACACAAAGGGCGCGCGCACACACACACACACACACACACACACACACACACACATACATACATATATACATACATGCAACAAAACACACACATTTTTAAAAAAAACTTTTAAAAAAGAAAAAAAGGCATCAAATGCCAGTTTTTTTAAGACATGGTACAAGCTGGGTTTCGAGGAGCAACTAAAAAAAGATAGAAATGTTCAGACCCCATTCATAGCAGCATCAAAAACACTAAATTAGAATTAAACCACATAATAAAACTGAATGAAAACTGAATAAATTCTGTAATAAAATTTGTCAAAAATAAAACTTTTTAAAAAGGGTCAGCAAAACTGCTTATACACATCATGTTTTGTACTCATCTCATTAGAAAGTGTGGTACAAACATCCTTAGTAATGATAGGTGCCTGCAGATAAACACCTTAATAAAAAATAAAATCACTGTGTCACTCACTTCCCAAGTTGTGCTCTATGAATCCCATCCCAGAGAAACAAAGGAAGCCAGGCATGGGAGGGTGCACATCTCTAACACCAACACTTATGACAGACATGGATCACGAGTTCACGTTCAACTCAGGCTACAGAATTAGGTTCTGTCTCAGAACAAAAAGTCTGGGGAGGAGAAAGGTAGAGCGCAAAGTGTCTAATAGAGTAACAGGCACAGTCAATGCATTAGAATCACATCATTCTCTAGGTTGAAAACGGCTAACTATTCTCACCACTAGTAAACAGGGCCTTCTGTCAAGGACCAATCAGAGCAGAGCTTCTCTAACTTACATCACTGAACTCCAGTGGTAAACTCTCAGTGGGCTGAAGCTCGGCAGCACTCAAGTACAGATCCACAGGGCCGGCTTGCAGATGGTCTGGCACAGACAGTACCTGCTCGGGCTTATACATCTGAGGAGGCAACCGGAAATGCAGAGGGCAGCAGGGATCCTCAGAAAGGCTGACAGGAACTGGTTTGTTGCAGGGGACCTCCTCAGATCCCTGGCAGCATTTGAAGAGAACCTGATTTGTATCCTGACAGATATCTACAGAACAGTTAAGGAAAATAAACCAGGACCCATTGGAAGAACACAATATAGGAGTCTTCGGTGATGCAGAGAACTACTACATTTTCACTAAAAGCCAACTGCAAGAGTAATTTTTAGTTACAGCTATAAGTGTAATTTGGGGCACATAATTTTAACCCTACCAATAATTTATAATTCACTCCCAACTCTTTTCCAGGACTCTAGCCATTTAAGCTAGAGACAGGAAGTGTCAAGTGGCAACAACTTACCAAGGAACATACATTAGAAAACCCATATGGAAACTAGTACAAACAGCTTGTTGCAGAAAATTTTAATGTTTGTTTCTAATACCACGAAAAACTCAGTACAAACCGAAGGAGAACTGACTGTGTGGCCAAGCGTGAACTTGGCCTGATCATCGGACTACTACCTCTGAAGTGCTGTGTTTTTTTAAATTAAGCTGACACATAACAGGTTTCCACTATCCCCCTACTCCACATTTCTGCTTTAGTATCTCCTGTTCTATTACAGTCTCCATCTCAGCATTCTTTCTGCCTTAATATCTTACGTGTTATAGGAGTCTCCAATCTCCCCTCCAGCCCACTACATCAGGGCCCTTGGGAGTTCTCTGGCCTTTACCTAGCCCAATCACAATTAACCTTCATCTTTAGAGCCCACTACTTTGTATAAGCATTTATATGTTAAAAGCAGTTCCTCTAAACAAGGTGTGGTAGCTACACCAGCAATCCCAGTACTATGAGGCTAAAATGGCAAGCCATTCAGGCATTAGTATAATAATTAACTTCAAATATTTCATTAAATGGAATAGGAGAAAACAAAAACAGAAACAACCTTTTCCTTTCCTATCAAAGACCCAGAGGGGGTTCTCTCCACCTCTTCCTATCACTTTTTTGAGGGTAGACGACTATTTTTACTCTTTTATCCACTCCTGGACTCAGCAATCCTCCTGCCTGTCTCCCAACTATGTAGGACTACACTAAAGACAACAAGCTAAACTAAAAAAATATTTTGACTTTTAATTAAACATATACAAATAAAATCCAAAACTATACAGGTCGCATAAAAACTCAATAAACATCACAACTAGCCAGGCATGGTGGCGCACACCTTTAATCCCAGCACTCGGGAGGCAGAGGCAGACAGATTTCTGAGTTCGAGGCCAGCCTGGTCTACAAAGTGAGTTCCAGGACAGCCAAGGCTATACAGAGAAATCCTGTCTCGAAAAACCCAAAATAAATAAATAAATAAAAAATAAACATCACAACTTTTGTAGCCCATCAACACATGTAGTTCTATACCAGAGTCCAGTGTACATTGGTTTAAATTCACAAGTAGAAAAAATAGAGAGAATTCATGTTCCTGGGGAGAAAAAAACTCCGGCTTTTTCAACATTTCTAATTTGAGTAAGTTTGAAGCCTACAAGTTAAGGCACTAACAATATTACTGCACAAAAACTCACAGTAGAGGCCGGGCATGATGGCGCACGCCTTTAATCCCAGCGTTTTTCTTGGTAACAGATTTAACACAAAACTTAATGAACAAAAGCTAAATCTGTCAAGTATTACTATATACGGAAACTGTGGGAGCTCATTAAGCCTTCACATCTGTCACCAATGACTCAGCTGTTTCTTCGGCTCCCCGCCCCTATTTCATCTACCTCAGACAGGATTTTGCTGTAACCCAGGCACACCTCAAATTCCCAGTTCTGCCTTACCCTCTCAATGCTACAATTACAAAGCTAGGTACCACATCCAGACAGATGTTTCTTTCTAATGAATTGACCATTACATTTTTAAATTTCTGAAATGGCCAACAGACCATAGAAAGACATTTATTTAGGCACCTGCTTGAAACCAACAGCTTCAGAAAACTGCTGGCCTTGATTTAGGGCCAAAGTAACCAGGATCTTCAGTGAAACTGACGGAGACCATAATCACCCTCTGTCTTAAGCAGAGGCTCAGAACCTAAACACACAGTTGTAAAGATACGGGTAAGGCAGTGTCTGGTCATCGGGAGAGACTGATTGGAGCAGCGCACGTCATCCACAAAGGCTAAGCACCTTTGACTGGAACGCGTGGTGTGAGCCTAAAATTGAGAAAACAAATACAAATAACCCTCCACAAAAAACATATAACTATGATATTACTCAGTTATAGAAGGAAAGTCAATTCATTCAAAGTGGAAAATGTAACATTAACAAACCCAATCACCAATATTGTAACAATGAAACCTCATATCTATAGAATGGAGTTAATCCTAATCCTAAAAATACCTCTCCACACAGTAGAAGTAATATAAAGAGCAGTCTGTCCCTTAACTAGGTTAACCTACAGTCAGCCTGGGTCTGCAAATATTAAATACAGAATTATAGGAATTATCTCTAAATTGTAAATAGCTTACATTAGCTTTATATTGCCATAATTGGCTTATTTATAAGCACATAAACACCTGAATGATGATACCTACAAAGTTTCAGGGCTCCTTCAGGTACCTGAGAAGCTATCCCTCGGAGGTAGGAGGAAAGACTGCATTCTAAACACCCATGCTTGAACTAAGTAGGCACTGTGGTCAATGTATCAATCTTAGCAAAAGCAGAACCAAATCTGAGAGGCCAGCCTGGTCTATACAGCATGTTCCAGGACAACCAGTGGGCTACATATTGGGAACCTGATTCAAACATCAAGTTTTTTGGTAATGCTAGGGAATAAATCCAGAATCACACACATATGCTCCAACACCAAGCTAAATCCCCAGTTCAACTAACTTATCTTCTAACAATAAAACTTTTGGGGCTGGTGAGATGGCTCAGCGGGTAAGAGCGCCCTACTGCTCTTCCAAAGGTCACAAGTTCAAGTCCCAGCAACCATATGGTGGCTTACAACCATCCATAATGAAATCTGACTCCCTCTTCTGGAGTGTCTGAACACAGCTACATTGTACTCACATATAATTAATAAATAAATTAAAACAAAAACAAAAACAACTTTTGGGATGGTAGCTGTAATCTCAAGCATGCTAGGCAAATGACTTAAGAAGCCCTAAGGTTATGATCCTACCACCTCAGTCACCACAGCAGCTATTCCAGCTGTCCAAGCCCAGCACTTTTGGGCTCTGTGAGGGTCGGAGCACTGAGGAGGGAAAGCCCACCCGACTGCCCCGCACTGTGGCGCAGACGAAATAAAATGGAATCAGGAGAAAGGCAGCCACCATGATGCTCTGCCGCCTTCTCAGCCACAGTGCACTAGAGCCTCTAACACCCGGCCCACACCACCTGCACCGTGGGCTGTTCACACTGGCAGTTCTTTTCACAGTCACACAACTGACACACGGGTGAGGAGGCCTCAACAAACACAACAAAAACAACGGTCATGGAGTTATTGTCAGCCTTATTATGACATTTAATTGCTACTATTCTTTTTTTTTTTTTTTTTGGTTTTTTGAGACAGGGTTTCTCTGTATAGCCCTGGCTGTCCTGGAACTCACTTTGTAGACCAGGCTGGCCTTGAACTCAGAAATCCGCCTTCCTCTGCTGGGATTAAAGGCGTACGCCACCATGCCCAGCTTTTCTTGCAATTTATTTTTAACACCCCCCCCCAATTTAATCTGCTTTGTTTTTCAGAACAGGATTTCCCTGTGTAAGAGCCGTGGCTGGCCAAGAACTCCTATCTCTGCCTCCAGAATGCTGATTAAAGGTGTGCCACCACGCCCAGCTATCTTTACTTAATTGCCTGTGTGTGAGTGTTTTGCCTGCATGTTTATCTAGTGTGTGCAGCCTGAGGAGCCAGAAGAGGGTTTTAGATCCCCAGGGACTGGAGTTACAGCTGGCTGGAGTGGAGTGTGGGTTCATGAACTCAAACCTGAATCCTCTGGAAGAGCTATCAACACCCTTAACCACTAAGCCGTGTCTCCAGCCCATTACTATTCTTGTAGAATGATTAACAAACCCTTGTGTAAGCGCAAGCTGGTTTCAAGCTTACAGACTCTGCCTCATCCTCCCACAAAGTGGTGAGTTACAGACAAGCACGCACCACCACACCCAGTTTGCTTCTGGTATTTTTTTTAAACTTTCCAAACTGCTTGGGTAAAACTTTTGCCCATTTTCCAAACTAAGGACTTCCTTAACAAAAGAAGTTAGGAACCAATGCCCTAAGCCCTTAAATTTGAATACTGAGTTCTGCAAAGCTTCCTATTCAGGCACAGAGTGACTGACAAGAGAACAAACCCTGGACTCATGTCTTGCTGGCATCCAGGTAAGTACTTTTATTACAAGTTGGATTTCAAAACCAGAACTGCTCATGGTGTTTTTTTGTTTGTTTTTGTTTTGTTTTTTTGTTTTCTTTTTTCGAGACAGGGTTCCTCTGTGTAGCCCTGGCTGTCCTCGAACTCAGAAATCCACCTACCTCTGCCTCTCAAGTGCTGGGATTAAAGGCATGTGCCATCACCACCAACCAGCCGTGATGTTTTGAGCCACCACCAGCCGTGGTGTTTTGATGATCTTATCAATGAAGCAAGTGTGCACACCCAGAGCTCACAGTACATCTGGAATAAAACAATAAATTCCAGCATATTTGCAAATTACCTGTTGAGCAGCCCCATCGGTGGCCAGCATTCTGCGTTCCTTCAGCTGCCTGTGTAGTAAGGCTTCTACTCCATAGCGTTGACGGTATCGCCTAAGACATTTTAGTCGCTTTAAATTCTCTCTCTCTTTGGCCAAAAGTCCCTCAGGGCCAGTCAGAAGACTACTACCTAGAAAGTCACAAAAAAAAAAAAAAAAATCAAGTTTTCTAAACAATTTCAGTCTATCTGTCCTTGAGTTCACAACAAACTCCCTACCCTCAGCTTCTCAAGTACTGGATAGGACATTACAGTCACCATCATAAAGGCTACAAAAGTCAAGATGTAACTTGTAAAGAAATGAAGAATGCTTTTCCAATTTAAGTAAACAGGGAATTGTTAGCTATAAGACAGGCAGATTCAACTCCATCTAACTTGCCTAAAGCTTCGTGTTCCACTTTCCGATTATGTAAATAACGGCGCTTCTTCTCTTTGAGCAGGTGCTGTAGTCTTTTAAACTGATCAATGTACAAAGACTGCAAACGAATTAGCTTTTCTCTCATAATAAGAGCCACTTCTTCAGCTGTATAGACACCAGCATGTCTGGAATAAAATGATAAATTCAACAAAGCATTAAAAAAAAAAGTAATAAAGATAAACATGATGACCTCTGCCAATAATCCGAGCACTTATTAGAGGTAGAAACACAAGGATTAGTTCAGGCCTGCCTGGACTATGTAGCAAATTCAAGGTCAACCTAGATATAAAACCCTATCTCAAAAACAATAAAAACAACAGTAAAAGGATGAAAATAGCCTCAGTTTGTATTTAACAAAGTCAACCTGAATTGACACATTATCCTACACAGGAATATTTTCACACAGCATTTTACTAAGACATTAAAAAATAAAGAAATATCTAATAAAAAATAAAATAAAATAAAGAAATGAGCTGGGCGTGGTGGCACACGCCTTTAATCCCAGAGCTCGGGAGGCAGAGGCAGGGGAATTTCTGAGTTCGAGGGCAGGTTGGTCTATAGAGTGAGTTCCAGGACAACGAGGGCTACACAGAGAAGCCCTGTCTCGAAAAACCAAAAGAATAAAAAAATAAAATAAAATAAAGAAATAAAGAGGGCTTATTACATAGCCTAGCTCAGTGGCAGGTGCTTAGCATGGGTAACAAGGCCCTTGATTCCATCTTCAGCACTAACAACAACTACAACAAAAACAATTTTTTTCTTAATTATGTACATGCCACCGGCCAGTGAGTGCAGATGTGGTTCTCAGATAGCCTGGAACTGGAGTTACAAGTGATTTGTGAGTGGTCCCATGTGGGTGTTAGAACCGAACAGATGGGCTGGTGAGATGGCTCAGTGAGTAAGAGCACAGACTGCTCTTCCAAAGGTCCAGACTTCAAATCCCAGCAACCACACAGTGGCTCACAACCATCTGTAATGAGATCTGAGGCCCTCTTCTGGAGTGTCTGAAGACAGCTACAGTATACTTACATATAATAAATAAATCTTAAAAAAAAAAAAAAAAGGAACTGAACAGATTATTTGTAAGAAGAGACAGGACAAAGGGAGATCTCTCGCCACAAAAGGATACCAATGTGTTATCTCACAAACTGGAATGGGAGGGGAGATGTCTTATTATTTATACATTTAAAATGAGTAGATGGCTGGGCATGCTGGTGCATGCCTTTAATTCAACACTCCAGAAACAGGGCCGTTTTAATTCTGAGGTTAATATAAAGATTGTTTCCCGCTTCTGAGTTAAGTAAATAAAACTTGGAAGATTAACTTTGGGCAGAGGCAGGCAGATCTGAGTTCAAAGCCAACCTGGTCTACAGAGTGGGTTCCACAACAATCAGAGCCACACAGAGAAATTCTGTCTCAAAAAAACCAGTGTATAGAACTCTGGCAGAACGTTAGGTCCCTTTCCTCCCCTACTTCTCCCTAGGGGCCCCCTTTTTTTGTTCCCAACATATTGTGTGTGCATGTGTGTACCACACACTGTTGAAGACAAACACTAACTGCTAAGATGATTCAAAAACTAAATACAAGGAAGAACAAAGCCTGGCTCAAATACCAAGTTCCAGGTCAGAGCTACACAATGAGACGCTGCTTCAAAAAGTTAGAGATTTTGGAACAGGAAATAATTTGATATTTTTAAACTCTTAAGATGACCAGGAGTTAGAGTAGATCTTAACATAAAATTAAAATTTGAGTTTCTAAATCAGTTTTCCTTTATTAGGCACAAAACCAAAGCCAACCATTGAACACTTTTCTTTCCCATTTAAAGAGTCAGAACCATGGAATTTTGCAGCAAGTGTCTAAGTATAAATAGCTCATTCTTTCTGAGATTTGGGGCAGACGATTACCTACTTAAGTCCTCTCTAGCCAGCCAGCACCTTTCTGGCTCCGTCTCGTTCCTTTGTCAAAAGCTCTGTTCCTCCCTAAAGCATCTTGAGGGCAAGACTCAGTTCCCAGAAGTAAGACTTCTGCCAAACAATCAAGAAATCTTGTCTTGGAGCAAAATGGTGTTGAACTGTGACACTTAAACCCACCCAGATGTATTGATTAATCCCATGCCACACTACATTCTACATACTAACTACATAAAGCATGTAAAAGCCTTATGTGGAGTTACAACTTACTTTAGGGGATCTTCTTGATCACTGTCTATGCTATCAGCTTCACTGTCAGGGTCACCTCTCCATGTCTGATCCACAGTAATGGGTTCCTGGTCCCCATCACTCCAGCTGTCTTCATCTGAGGCAAGGAAGGGAAGAGCAGCCATTAAGACTTCCCACCTCTGTAACTCCACATATGAAGCTACATTACTTAAGAGTTCAACCTGAAACCTTAAAATTCAAAGTTTTTAACTTTTTAAAATTTTAACACAAGTAAAGGTCCCAGGTTGGGAGAAATAATCTAAACAAACTAAATGCAAAACAACCGGCAGCTAGCACGACCAACCCTGGCATTCTCACCCAGTTCCCAAAGCACTGCAGTGAGCCAAACTCATTGGTAAGCATCATCCTTTCTCATCCCAGGAGAGATGATCCTTACCCAGTATCCGGCTGGCTTCACTGCGGCTGCTCTCTGGGGTCTGCGAGCCCAGCTCTGTTTTAGCATATGAGCTCAGCTGGCACAAGAGGGTTTCACCCATAGGGCCTGGGTTGCTCTTCTTCATCTGAGCATGAAGTGCTAGGGCATTTCTTCGAGCATGTTCGGCACAGAAAGACACCCTAAGGAGACAAAACATTAATATTTATAGGTCCTCTCTTAGAAAGGATCCAGCAGAGTGGGGCAGTGGTGGTGCACGCCTTAAGTCCCAGCAATTGGGAGGCAGAGGCAGGCGGATCTCTGAGTTCCATTCCAGGACAGCCAGAGCTACACAAAGAAACTCTGCCTCCAAAAAAAAAAAAAAAAAAGGATCTGGTAATACTCAGTCACCAGTTGACTTTTTCCTTAGAAAATATTAAATGACTATTATAGTCACACCGTGAAGACCAGTATCACCCAAGCATGGTGACTCATGCTTTTTCTTTTTTTTCTTTAAATGGTTTTTCCAGACAGGGTTTCTCTTTGTAGTCCTGGCTGTCCTGAACTCACTCTGTAGACCAGGCTGGCCTCGAACTCAGAAATCCACCTGCCTTTGCCTCCCAAGTGCTGGGATTAAAGGCGTGAGCCACCACCACCCGGTATGACTCACTCTTTTATTAATCTCAGCACTTTAGAGGCAGAGGCAGGTGAATCTGTGAGTTCGAGGTCGGTCTGGTATACACAGTTCCAGGACAGCCAGGGCTAAATAAATAGACCCTGTTAGGGGGCAGGGAGCAATGTGAATCAAAAACTTAACTCTCCCCAAGTTAAGCCATTTGGGGTTGTTTGGTATGGTGTGCTGTGGTGTGTGTGCTGTTAAGAATCAAACCCAAGCTGGGCATGGTGGCGCACACCTTTAATCCCAGCACTCAGGACACAGAGGCAGGCAGATTTCTGAGTTCGAGGCCAGCCTGATCTACAGAGTGAGTTCCAGGACAGCCAGGGCTACACAGAGAAACCCTGTCTCAAAAAAAAAAAAAAAAAAAAAAAAAAAATCAAACCCAGAGCTCCGTGTAGGGACGGCTCTAACACATGCTACCTCCATGGCTCACAGTAGCTGCGATCAAAGGGAAAGACAAGCAGATTAACCAATGTCTAGTCATCAAACAAAACATTCTAACTATAAAAATGTTAGCGGGCTGGCAAGATGGCTCAGTGGTTAAGAGCGCTGACTGCTCTTCGAAAGGTCCCGAGTTCAAATCCCAGCAACCACATGGTGGCTCACAACCATCGGTAACGAAATTTGATGCCCTCTTCTGGAGTGTCTGAAGACAGCTACAGTGTACTTACATATAATAAATAAATATAAATAAAAATGTTAGCAGCCGGGCGGTGGTGCCGCACGCCTTTAATCCCAGCACTTGGGAGGCAGAGGCAGGCAGATTTCTGAGTTCAAGGCCAGCCTGGTTTATAGAGTGAGTTCTAGGACAGCCAGGGCTACACAGAGAAACCCTGTCTCAAAAAACAAAAAAAAAATTGTTAGCAGTATCTCACGAAAATCAGAGCTGCTTTTATTTTTCAAAATTGTTTCTGGAAACATATCTTACTATATCAATCAATCCACTACAGGCAGACACACTTCAAATCTAAAACTAGTTGTTTACAAATTACCTAGCAGAGCCATATTTTTACACAGATTAAATACATATATGATTAAAAAAAAAAAAAACTATGAAGCCCTTTCCAAAACACACACACACAGTGTCTATTACTTAACAAGGCTTGGCAAGTGAGTCAGCTCCAGCATGAAGAATTAACTTAGAGGGCCAATTCAGTGACTCAGCAAACAGAAGCGCCTACCACTGAGGCCCGACCACCTGAGTTCCATCATCCTGTCACTACCCCACACAGCAGAAACACCAACTCCAGAAAGCCATCCTCTGACCACGTGTGTGTCGCAGTAAGTGAGTCCACATAATAGATGTTTAAGGAAGAAGAGTTTAGAGCTGAAAGGGAATAATCCCAGAACTCCAGAACTCAAAAGCTTAATTTTTCAAGCAAACAATTAGCTCAAGTCTCTGCCTCAAATGTCCTTCCCGGTTCTCATTATTGGCAGGGTTGGGTAGGAGGGTTGAGACAGGGTTTTGTTTAGCCCTGGCAATTCTGGAATTCAATGCTTTTACTAGACTGGCCTGAACTCCCAAGTGCTAGGATTAAAGGCCTGCACCACAGCTGCCAGCATCACCACTTCTGAGCATTTGAGTGTTTTGACGTGCCTCCCAAAAAGTATATTTTTAATATCTATTTTACAAACACGACCTAGAACTCCGCAGAGATGACCAACTCTACACATTATGCTCCCCTTTTCACTTTAAAACTGAAGGCAGGGGACAGGCATGTTGGCACCAACATTCTCTCACTCGAATTCCAAGAGATCATGCTTCTCCTCAAGCATGAACATGGTACACAAACACACATGCAGGCAAAACACCCATGGACATTAATATTCTTTAAAAACCGTAAAGGATTGCCAAAACTGTTCCAAGCAAGGGCGAGACTGTCTCAAAAGAGGAGCCAGGGGGTGGGGGAGTCTGTGACTCTGCAAGCCAAGCTTAACCTTCTGTCTGTCCTTCTGTACCAGGAGGTACTAGAACCGACTCCAGTAAACTGGCCTCTGACCTCCCCACGTGTCCCTACCCACACAAAACAAAACTACAAACGGGAAATAAATGCTTCAAAATGTACTAAAAGTAAAAGTCTAACGGTAGGAGGTTTGGGCGTTGAAACAGGCTCGGTGATACAACCTGTGCTTGGCGTGCACTGAAAAGAAAGGAGGACTCTCCGAGCCCGAAGGCACCCACATGACCCACACCTCTCCACATACCCATCTTTCTTCTCGGGCTTTGGGGCAGCACTGGGGCACCTTTTTCCATTCTTCGTCGAGATGTAACTACATTGTTTGAAGGGTGCATTCTTGTCTTCAAGAATGTGCTTAATGCAGAACTCCTGCCCCTCCAGCCGCGGCTGAGAGCACGGGCGGTGAGTGAACGAACAGGAAAGGGGCTCCTGCGACCTGGGCACTGGGGTGATCCTCCCCCGATTCGTTGGCAAGACGTGAATCCGAATCCTGTTCATACCAAAACCTGCGGGGAGGGCGGTCACACGACTGAGCAAAACGGCCTGAGGCTGGCCACGAGTCCTGGTCTACGCGCTCCCGCGGCTCCGCGGCAGGACAAGACGAGCGTCGCGCCGGGCCTCCCGCCGCCCTCCAGCCTCCCGTCAGCGACCCGCCCGCCGCCCCGGCCCCTACCACGTTGACCGAATCTCCACAGCAGCAGACCGGAAGCGCGACGCCCGTCCCACGCGGCACCACTGCAACGGCGCGCCCCGCCTCGCCCCGCCCCCACGCCCCGGCTCGCCGCCTTTGTCCCCGGCCGCCTCAGCGCTCACAGCCCCGGCCCGAGCGTCTTGGCCGTCGTCCTGCAAGCGCCATCTTGTCCCACGGCTCCCGGCACCGGAGAACCTGGCTCCCCGAAAGCCTAGCAACCAGAGAGGCTCCAACGCTGCAGGAGACGACGTGCCGCGCTGAGCTGACAGAAAGGGCGAGCGGCAGCCTAACAGCAAAGGAGAAGCGCCCGGCACGGCGCCATCTTACCTCCCCCGCCGCGCAGCGCCGCGCCGCTTGCCCTCTGGCTGCTCCGCCTGCTCGGAACGCGGCCCTAAACGCTGATTGGTCGCTGCGCTGAGGGTGCTGTGCTTCTATTGGCCAGAACCAACACTAGCCTGTGGAGGACGGGACAGGGAGAGACTCCGCGACGGGAGTGGCTAACGTGAAGTGTCTGTCAGAAACTCGGCCCGTGAGTGGGCCGTCGGAAAGGCGGGCCACAGCCGGTCGCCGGGTCCGAATATTTTTCAGTCTTAGTAGGGTTCACCTTCTGGTGGCAGTGGTCTCCAGTCTTCTCAGGCAGCTACCTCTTTACAGTCCCTACACAGCAGAAGAGTGGACCTTGGGGTGACTGGAGAGATGGCTCAGTGGTTAGTAGCACCGACTGCTCTTCCAGAGGTCCTGAGTTCAATTCCCAGCAACCACATGGTGGCTCCCAACCATCTCTAACGTGATCGGATGCCCTCTTCTGCAGGGTCAGAAGACAGTGACAGTGTACTCATATGAATAAATCTTTAAAAAAAAAAAAAAAAAAAAGAGCTGGGCGTGGTGTCGCACGCCTTAAATCTCAGCACTTGGGAGGCAGAGGCAGGCGGATTTCTGAGTTCGAGGCCAGCCTAGTCTACAAAGTGAGTTCCAGGACAGCCAGAGCTATACAGAGAAACCCTGTCTCTAAAAAAAAAAAAAAAAAGGAAAACGAAAAAGAAAAAAAGTGGACGGTGACTGACCGTGTTTTCTGTTTACAAATGAAAAGGTTTTATTCGTTTTCTATGGTGACCAACCAGTTCATCTAATTTTTTTGGTCATTTCATGTAAACAAACACTTGAACTCTTTATGTCTCAAGAATCATATGTACTAATTAATTTTTGTAGAGCAGCCCTAAGAGGTAGACATTATTTTTTAGGTAGACATTATTTACAGATAAAGTGATGGAAAATCAAAATAAGTTCTGGCATAGTGTATGCTTCCCTTAAACTCCCTGCTGAGGAGCTGGTGAGATGGCTCAGCGGGTAAGAGCACCCGACTGCCCTTCCGAAGGTGATAAGTTCAAATCCCAGCATCCACATGGTGGCTCACAACCATCCGTAACAAGATCTGGCGCCCTCTTCTGGGGTGTCTGAAGACAGCTACAGTGTACTTACATATAATAAATAAAATAAATCTTTAAAAAAAAAAAAAAAAACTCCCTGCTGAATGGTTTATAGAAACAGCAGGCTATTCCGTTTTCACGATTCTTTAAAGATTCCAACCACACCTATAGAAATCCAATGGCTCTCTGCCTTATTCTTTTAAGATAGTATCTCCCAGTTGGGCATGGTGGCACATGCCTTTAATCCCAGCAACTTGGGAGGCAGAGGCAGGTGGATTTCTGAGTTCTAGGCTAGCCTGGTCTACAGAGTGAGTTCCAGGACAGCCACTGCTACACAGAGAAACCCTGTCTCAAAAACAAAACAAAAGATGAAAAAGCCACCAGGTGTGCTGGTTGCACACATCAGTAATCTGACCACTGGAGAGAAGCAAGGGGGTCTCTGTGGTCAAAGACAGGATCTGGACCTGTCTCACTGAACCTGGATTGCACCATTTTTTAAAATTTTTTGTTTGTTTGTTTGTTTACTAGGGAATGTCATGTGTGTGTAATTCAGGGAACAATTTTCAGAAGTCAGTTGTCTCCTTCTATCGTGTGATATTAGGCTATGAGCATGCCTCAGGTCTTCATGGGGCTCGGCCGCTAGAGCCCTCTAACCTCTGAGCAATAATTCTCTCTGCCCACGCCCCACAGCACTGGAGGTGCAGGCACAGGTAGACACACACACCAGGCCTTTTTCACTGGAACTCAGCTTCCCACAGCTTGCACTGTTACCCACTGAACCATCTCCCCAGCTCCCTATTTCTAAGTTCTGAGCATTCCACCCCTTTCCCCTGCTACATCCCTAGACTGGTATCTCCCAGACGTGAACTGCAAGCCTGGCCCTTCCTTTGAACTGCTCGGGCTCATCACAGTTACTCTGAGCCTGCAATTTAGTCTTTTTTAAATTTTCTCTTTCAGACCATTGTGATTTAACTGGCCTTGGTCCCATTGCAAAATCCTCTATTTATGCGCTCAATTCCATGTCACCTACTGTGAGGTGTGACTAAGTATGGCCCCCGTACACTAGTGTGTTTACATGCTTGGCCCATCGGGAATGGCACTATTAGGTATGACCTAGTTAGAGGAGGTGTATCACTACCGGGTGGGCTTTGAGGAGGTCTCTTATACTCAGACTATGCCCAGTGTGTCTCGGTCTCCAGATGTAGAACTCTCAGCAACTTCTCCAGCACTCTGTTTGTCTACATGCCACCATGCTTCACACCATGACAATGAACTAAACCTCTGAACTGTAAGCCAGCCCTAATGTCCTTTATAAGTTACAGTGGTTCGGTGTCTCTTCACAGCAATAAGAACTAAGGTACATGTATACATGATGTAAATTCTCCCATTTAAAAATAACAAAAATGTTTACCTTGCTTCTTCCAGCTATTGTTCCTATTGCTGTGCCTAAGACATGATCTCCTTATACAGCCGTCTTGCCTCAAATAGCTACTCTCCTGCCTCAGCTTTAGTGCTGGGGTGGAGAGAAGCTGGAGACAGGTGGATCCTGAAGCTTGCTGGTCAGCCAGCTAGACCGCAAACTCCAGAAAGTGAGTTATCATTCCCAGATCTCTTACTCTCTTGAATGTTGTCTGGTTAGGATTCTCAACTGCAAACTGACACTCAAGCTTACAGGTGACTTTTTCACTTTGTTAATTCAAATGAAGCATCTAGGCTTCGTCTTATAAGACTTTTGTGTAATATCTAACACATTGGCTCTCTTCCCTGTCCAGAGAGATGGCCCTAGACTGGCCTCAAAGTCATGGTTATCCTTCTGCCTCAGCTTCCAACTGCTGGAATTATAAGCAGGAGCTACCATGCCCAGCAACTTGTGTATATGTGTGGGCACACTCACAGGTGAGCTTGCCTTTGTCACTATGGAGAACAGATGTCATTAGATTTCTAGTGTCCTCTGTTTCTGGAGCTTGCAGTCTAGCTGGCTAACCAGCAAGCTTCCAGGACCCACCTGTCACCAGCACTTAACCCTGAGCCTTCTTTCCTAAAAATATTTTCTTTTCTTTTTTTTTTTTTGGTTTTTTGAGACAGGGTTTCTCTGTATAGCCCTGGCCGTCTTGGAACTCACTTTGTAGACCAGGCTGGCCTCGAACTCAGAAATCCGCCTGCCTCTGCGTCCCGAGTGCTGGGATTAAAGGCGTGTGCCACCATGCCCAGCTTTGTTACTTTTTTTTTTTTTCTAAAAATATTTTCTAGATCTCTATATTCTTTATTTACCATTTTCCTCACCCATTCTTGATGTCATCTGAGTCTCTTGCTCATCTCCCCCCACCCCCAAGTTCTGAACTCTTGACTACTTTCTACTGTCTCTCTTGGTTATCTCAATGTTCTATCTCATTCATAAACTGATGACTCCCAAATAGGTACCACTAACCTGGACCTTGCTTAGATGGCATTCTACAGCGTCTGTTCAGTAGACCTCGCCATGAAATGTCTACATGAAAATTGAGATTTAATAGTAAGGCTATTTTCCTGTTCCTCCTGTTACCATAAACAGTAACTCTATCCTTCCAGTTGGTCAGGTCAATCATGGAGTCATCCTTGACCTGCCTCCTACCTTAGAGGAAATCCCACTGACAATTCTCATTACCTTCAACACTTGTGAGCTCTCTGGAGCCGCCCTTATCTCTTAAATTGTTGAGAACCTTTACCTGTGAAGCTATTCCATATAGCACTCCAAAGGAACATTTCATAACCTAAATTGGGTGAGAATTCTGTTGCTGGAAACTTCCCAGTATCCCCTACAGTTTATCTGTTTTTTAATTTAAAAAAATTTTGCTTATGAGTGTTTTGCCTGAACCATGGACATGCCTGGTGATGTTAACTGTGAGTTATCGGTAGTATGAGCCCATCTGAGTGCTGGGAACTGAAGCCAGGTCTTCTGCACCTTTGCAGAAAGTGCCAAGGCTTTAAACCACTGAGCCAGCTCTCCAGAGGCCCTAGGCCTGATTCCCAGCATGACAGCTCACATCCAGCTAACTCCATTCCCAGAAGAGCTTCTTCCAGCCTGCGGTCTGGAGGACATAGGCAAACACATAGTACACAGATATACATGCAGACAAAACACTCGGGAACACATGGGGGAAAAAAAAGCCAAATACAGTAGCTACCTGTCATGTTGACAGGATGAAGGCTCAGGCAAGAGCTGAGTTTTAGCCCATCTTTGGTTAGTTACAAGTCCCATACAATGAGACTGCCCTCAAAATAAGGAAAGACCAGAACCTCAATTCTTTCTTCAGTAAGTGTTCTTTTCCCATAGGACTGGAGAGATGGTTCAGCCCTTAAAAGCAACGGCTGCGTTTCCAAAGTACCTAGGTTTGACTATCAGCACTTACATGTGGGCTCACAACTCTAACTCCAGTTTTAGGGGATGTGACACTCTCACAGACATACAGATAAAACACCAACACACATAAAATAAAAATAAACTTAAAGTCTCTTTTCCACTTAATTTTTATTATATTTGGGTGTGGGGAAGCGTATATATGGAGATTAAAGAGTAAAACCAGCGGGAGCTGGTTCTCTCCTACCATGTGGATCCCAGGGATTGAGGTTGGCACTGGATGCCCTTTTTTGTTTGTTTGTTTTTCGAGACAGGGTTTCTCTGTATAGCCCTGGCTGTCCTGGAACTCACTTTGTAGACCACGCTGGCCTGGAACTCAGAAATCCACCTGCCTCTGCCTCCCGAGTGCTGGGATTAAATTTTTTTCTTTTTAAAGAATTACTTATGAATGTGAATACACTGTAGCTGTCTTCAGACACACCAGAAGAGGGCATCAGATCCCATTATAGATGGTTGTGAGCCACCATGTGGTTACTGGGAATTGAACTCAGGACCTCTGGAAGAGAAGCTGGTGCTCTTAACTCCTGAGCCATCTCTCCAGTCTTCTAGGCCCCCTTTTAATGTTCTTAAACTACTGATAATCCTGAAGTTTGAAGTACTTGTGTGGGCTGGTGAGATGGCTCAGAGGGTAAGGGCACTGACTGCTCTTCCAAAGGTCCTGAGTTCAAATCCCAGCAACCACACAGTGGCTCACAACCACCCATAATGAGATCTGATGCCCTCTTCTGGTGTGTCTGAAGTCAGCTACAGTGAACTTATGTATAATAAAAAATAAATCTTAAAAAAAAAAAAAAGTACTTGTGCATAGAGGTTCTTTTCCTTTGTGTAATTTGTAAGATCTATCTTACTGTAGTATTCACAGCTTTTTCAAGTTATCAAAAAATGTAACTTTTTCTTCAAACTATACTCCTGCTAGGAGGCATGGTAGTCCATGCCAGTAATGTATCTCTTAACTCAAGATCTTGGATGTAGCAAGAGGATGTAGCAGTTTGAGGCCAGATGGGCTGTACAGTGAAACTCTGTCTTAAATAAAAACAGTCTACCAAAGATAACAGTTCAGCTGTGTTCAGTGTTGCTATATATTACAGCTATTTTTAACACTTTTCCAGGCACTCCTGCTAACTGTATAGTATAAGTCTTTCCCTCTGCCTACAACAATATACTTTATCCACTAGGTTCATTGTTAAAGTTAAATCTCAGATCTTTCCATCTGAGTCAATATCCATAGGATATTTTGTGATAGGAACATAATACTATTGAAACTAAAGCAGAGTAGTAATGATTCAACAGACATGGAACATACAAACAAGGATCAGGTATTTTATCATTAACGTTTATTGATGGGATGGATAAATACAGATTGAGAAACATACTTGACAGCAAGATATCAAACTGATAGCCAGACTATAAAATGTATACAATATCCTTCTTTAAAATTTTTTTGAGTTTTTCAAGTTTTTTTTACAAAGAGCCCTTATGATAATGGTCACTTCCATCCTATCATCATTCACCTAACAGCAGTAGAGATCCCAGGAATAGCACCCAAAACTGAGGTGCCCCACGGAGGACAGAGGCAACAGCAGAATAATATGCTGAGCAGTACAAAAATCAGACAAAACAAAACAAAAAAAAAAACAAAAACAAAACCCTCCCCATGAGATTGTACCTGAGTGACATAAACCGGTAAAGGTGTGTTACTTTGCTTTTTCATGTTTTTTTTTTTCTTTTTGTTCTTTGGTCTGTTAAGAAAATGGACAGTTGTGGATCGTCAGGTAATACAGCTCAGTTTCCAGTTCAGAACCCTGAGTCACACCTACGCTAGGCTACTGCACTGCTCTTTCCTTGGGTTCTTCGGCCAGACAGCCCTTCTGCTTTGTAAGTGATTTCATTATAGCCATTAGCTAATCACTCCCTAGGCATACACTGGCATTTCCAGATTACCTGACGGCAGACATACTTGCTCTGGCTTCAATTAACATGCTGTCAAGCATCCCTCTCAACATTCACATGGCAACACAAAACCCATGAGTTTCTCTTCATACAACCAGGAATACTCACTCATAAAGGGCAAGAGTAGACACTGATTTTTATTAAATATTATTTTCCTTCCCCTTTCTATTGCCAAGTTCATGTTAACAACTTTAGAATACTAAAACGGAGAGCTCACCCACTTAGGAAACAACTGTGAATTTGGACCACTCCATCAAGTACCATCACAGGACCACTCTTCTTCCGAGTTTCTATCCACTGAGGGGTAAGAAAGAAATGACCGTGTGCTGCAGCGAGAATGCTTCCTAAACATCAAGATCAAAACCCCAATCAACGCCAGGACATTTGAGGAAGTATGAGAGCCACTGAAAGCTATTTCTCACTATCTGATGGGTTGCATAGACTGCTTAAGTTCTCCCATCTCAGGAGAATAAAATAGGCATTCCAATCTCAAGATGATTTTGTTTCTCCCTTTTCCTAGCATGAGTATCAAAATAACTCATCAACAAAAGAAAAAAAATCTTTAAAAAATAATTAGTTCCCAAAATAATGGAAACGCATATATTTAGATTCCAACCATACTAGGATAGATAGGACCCCTCCAATTGCCTTGTCTAGAAGCGAGGTGTGAGAGGTGAATTTCATTGCAAAGGCTTCAGAAACTCCAGCAGTGATGTTACCATGATTCTGTTTCAATACTCAAATCTACTGCTGTTTGCAATTGGAGATATTCAATTTTTCTATCACCACTGGTGAACCTAATAATATAGAGATATGTAGGATACACTAAAGCAAACACTAAAATCATTTACAAGAAGGAAGAGATGCTGAGTCTCAGATACAAAAACAATGATTCATGAATGAGGAAAGTAGACTAATATTTAGGTATTTTCTAACCCAAAAGGCATAACTGGATACTTCAGAAGACCACACTGGCCTTAGGTTAATGATTCACCAGAGTTTAGCCAATAACACAGGTATATGCTAAAAGCCCTAAAGACAATCCACAGGTATTTATTTCTGCCAACGTAAAAGTCAAGCAAACTCTTAGGAATGAAATTTACAGAAGTTGAGGCTCCAAGCCTGCTTACCACTCCCATTTCTTCTTGACAGTTTAGATTAAAAGAAAAAACAAAGAGCCATGCTTACACAGCTGACTTTAGATATACAACTACTACTTCTCACCCCTTCAAAGTATGAAGCTAGGAGACACACATGGCTTAGAAACCGTATGTATACAGAAACTGGACAATATGCATGCTAGCTGGCAGGTGTATCTGCTACCCCAAAACAATGCAATGCAGCAGATCATGCAGAGCCCACGAGGGAGGTTCAGGACCTATGCACAGACTTAGAAGCAGACACTGCATATATCTATAGACAGTACCAGGAGGAACTAATATAGTAAGGTCTCTAAACTAATCAAACTCAGTGTTGAGCTACAGTAAAAGAGCAGACTACAGCATGAAGTAGCTCTTTAGACTCTAGTAAGCAGTTATTTCTAGTCTACTACAGAGTTCTAAGAAACTTAACAACAGGATTACTGTGAAGAAATGCTATGACAGCAAATATGACAGCCTTTGTGCTAAGGGACTGCATGTGATTAGAAAACACTTGACATTAATGAGAGTGATTAAGAAAAAAAAAAAAAAAACACAGCCCACGTTCCCAAATCAAATTCAATCAATTCAAATCAATTCCAAACAAAGATGCAAACTAAAAGGTACATTTCCGTTTGGGAAGGTCAGGATGGAAAACAAAATCTCAACGAATACCAAGCCTAAATTTAGTAATCATGATGACATATCTACCTTGCACAACACAGGAAATACCGAGAAAGAAAATGTTACTTCAAAAGTTACACACAAAGAAATATCACTGGTTTATCAGCAAGGAACTCCCTGTTCTGCACAGCGACGGCAGGCACTCCGGACAACTCAAACATGCAGATTAAGAACCACAAAGTCACCATAAGATATATTCCTTCCTATATATTCTCTCCTCTATTGGGCCAGTATATCAGCAATAGTAACTGCCTCAGTGTTTTTCCTAGTCTGTTCTTGGCAAGCAGCACCTGTACAACTTCTGTTTCCCTATGACTTTTAATGAAAAGAATCTGATTCTCCCCTAAAGACTACTTGGCATGACAGAAGCTTCATTAATTAAAACAAGAGACAAATTATTTTCATAGCACCATCTTATCCATACCCCCCAAAACCCACATATATATATGTGTGTGTGTGTGTGTGTGTGTGTGTACCCACACATATATGTGTATACATATACACACACACATATATACACACATACACACACACTCATGCAATGAACCAAATAACAGCAATGATCTGTGGCTAGGTAGCATTTTTCAGTCAGACATCTTGGCTTACAATTTTTATCTAGTCAGTATTTTCTTCAAGATTTCCTTCATCAAAAATATTTACTTCTAGTGTCAGGAACAATCAAGCCCTATAACAGGATTCCTGATCCACTTTTTAAAAGGACTTTTAAGAATCTCTGTCTAGAATCATAAAGCCACCCACTAAAAAATAATCTGAATATAACAGTGTGTTGGCTAGGCTTGCTCATGCATTATACCAATGCTGTTAAATTCAAACTCTGAAGTCAAAGAGGCTGCAGACTGCGTCTGTCTCCCATTAGATAAACAGATAAAAAGCGAATCCTACATTCATAATGTAACTTAGACACACAGTCTTCAGAATCCCAATCCCAATTTCATTGTCCTTAGTATCATTAACTCCCTGGCTTCCCCCAGACAGGACATGCAAAGCATACCCTTCTTCCCTTCAGAGACCCGAGCTTTCACACAAAGCCCAACATGAAAAGACCCCATTCTGTAGGGGAGAGGCCGGCCTTGCTTTATAGGCTTCTTCCTCAAGCCCACCTCCATTCTGCATTGAAAACACAAAAAGAAGTAACGGGGAAGTTTCCATAGTGGTGCAGGATTCAGGTCAGAACTAGAAGCTAGAAGGCTGCTACTCATTACCACATAAGCCTGTGGTGAAGGGAGGAGAGGACTCACACTGTCAATACATGTCTCTTCTCATTGTCAAGGTCAACTATCTCTCTAGTAGAATGCTGAGATGTGAAAATGGCTAAGAGTGGGAGGAATAAGGTAACATGATTTTAAACACACGCGCACGCATGCATACACATACAACCACACACACATACATACACGCACGCAAACACACTTTAAAGATCTCAATACTTCAAGTGGCCTGAGCTTATTTCACTCTTGGCCAAGAGCCTACCCTCCTCCCCCCACCCCCGCACACATTCCCACCCTCCTACCCCCTCCCCCCACCAGTCATTGCTATGTTCCTCATACACACAGCAAAACCCTTTTCCCCTCCCAGATTATATAAAAAAAAAAAAAACTAAACATAACTTACTTTCTTTAAATTATTTTTTAAAAGTCTCTTAAAGATTTGACGTTTAAATACTTCCTCTCTTCTGATACGTTATAAACACCAGAAGCATCCACACCCGCTTGCTATGCCCTCCACATTTTAGTTCCGGCAAGAAGAGGGAAGATAACTACTCCAATCAACCTAATTAGGATGAGGAGAGGCCAAGAATAGAGTGTGTTCTTCATCCTTCACAGCTTCGACATAATCCCACCTCTCTAATCCCGTACGACCTGTAGGTGTGAGGCAGCAGAAAGAATAGCTGAGGCCCTCCCCCCACCGCCCTCCCACCTGCCTCAATAGCAATTTATTCCTTAGGTGACAGATTTCATAAGGGATGTAATTTTCGTAGTCTAATATCAGTAGTCAAAACAAAAAAACAAAACAAAAAAGTGTTTTTTGTTTTTGAAGTTTTTGCCTCTTTTTTTTTTTCTTTTCACTTGGGAAGAGGTGGAAGTGGTGGAGGGGGTTCTGATGGGAGGGGTGGTGGCCGAGGTTTGTCTGTATTGCCAGATCTGGAGGAGATGGCACCAGCTCTGGGATTGATGTATTCACCATAAGAATGGACAAATTCAAATGCAGGGGCCTGCGTGGGCTGAACGCCTTGGGCACTAAGCAGGGAGTGGAGCATGTTCACAGTGTCTTGATAATCTATTGACTGAGTTGTGCTGTGACCATTAGCCCCAGGAGGGCCTTTATCCAGTTTCATATGAGGAACTCGAGTTTTACAGCTAGGCTGTGAAAAGGGCAGGACACTTGTGTCTGAGCTATGCCCAGGCAACTGGGTCATTGTAGGAAGGGGGGGGAAGGGGAAATTCAAGGAAGAAGATTTAGTACTCTTGGCAATCTTGGCTGGATGATCAAATACTGCTGCCCCAGTCTCTTCTGGGGGACCCCTTTTACGAGTAGAGCTTGAAGAAGACAAAGTACTGGACAAGCTGTAGGTTTTGTGTGCTAACGTGCTTGGCTGGCTGCTATGTTTTGGATCACTTGGGCGTTTGCTCATGGGGCCGACTGGCAGCTGTAAGTGAGAGTGCCTGTGTGAGTGGTGGTTGTGATGATGGTGGTGGTTAGACGGGTGAGTCCTCTGCTTCTCCTTGTGCTCTCGACTCTTGGTGACACTGTCTTCTACAGAATTGTGCTTATCACCTGCAGAGTGAACTTTAATGCGCATTTTTATCTCCTCTGGTTTTGAAGAAGCTGCTTTATCTCCACTAGCCACAGGAAGTCTCATTTTCAGAGCTGATTTGTCAGCCTTATCCAGAAAAGGACGTTCAGGATTTTCTGAGCCCTCAATGGGCATTTTGAGAATAACTGAAGAATGGCTGTCATGAGACAAGAGATTCTGGGCAGCATATGCATACTGTGACTTCACATTGGCTTCCATGTTCTCCAGCTGCCTCTTCTGAGCAGCCAACTCTTCCGCATGCTTTGCACGGTATTCCTTAAGTGAAACCTTTGCAGATGGCACGCTCTTGCTCGTCTGCTTCTGGGAAACAAACGCACTCGAACCATCCTGTTGCAAGGAATGATCAACACCAATAAGTGCTAAACTCTCACTAGTCCGATGACCCTGGGCAGCTTCTAGTTTAAAGGGAGGCTGAGAAGATAGCCACCGCTCGCCCTGCAACATATCCACACTAGTTAGACTGCTCGATGACTCTTCAGAGGAAGGCAGGGAAGGCACTGCACTTGTAGACGTAGTGGACATGCTCATTAATCCTGCAATAGTTGTGTCTGAAGAGGTCTGAGAAATCATATTGAGGATTGTCTGCTCCGATGTGTTTTCATCTGCTCCTCGGTCATCTGGTTTGGTTTTCATGGCAGCCTGGTATGCCTAGAATGAAGCAAAGAAATCTTCATTCCAAGCAATTTACTAAGTGGCAGTATAGGGAAGCATCAACTAAGGGGGACTCTTCTTGATGGCTTTGTGTTCCCTTTTTTTGTTGTTTGTTTGTTTGTTTTGTTTTTCGAGACAGGGTTTCTCTGTGTAGCCCTGGCTGTCCTGGAACTCACTCTGTAGACCAGGCTGGCCTCAAACTCAGAAATCCGCCTGCCTCTTCCTCCCGAGTGCTGGGATTAAAGGGGTGCGCCACCACGCCCCGCAAAAAAACCCCATTTTTAAAGCTTAATCTCTTCAGCACCTCAATATCATTTTCTACTAAAATACTGCTCAGGTTAACAACATTTCTAAATTTCCTAGTATCACACACTTAGTAAACAGAACACTAGTGAACAGAATACAAAAAAAAAAAAACACTTTAAAATTAATTAATTTTTTAAACGTAGGCGTGTTCTATCTGAATATATACCTATATCTCTGAGAGGCATCCGATCCGTTTATAGGTAGTTGAGAGCCACTATGTGGGTGCTAGGAATTGAACTTAAGAACTTTGAAACAATAGCCAGTGTTCTAACCACTGAGCCATCTCATCAGCCCTAAAACTTTTTTTTTTAAGATTTATTTATTTTATGTGAGTATACTGTCCCTGTTGCTGTCTTCAGACACATCAGAAGAGGACCCCATTACAGATGGTTATGATCCACCATGTGGTTGCTGGGAATTGAACTCAAGAGCACTCAGTGCTCTTAACCGCTGAGCCATCTTTCCAGCCCAACACCCTAAAACATTTTTAAAGTAAAAATCACACTCAACCCTTATAATTCCATCCATACCTTGCCCTATAGACTTTTATTATAAAGACTGAAATATTGCCAGGCAGTGGTGGCACATGCCTTTAATCCCAGCATTTGGGAAGCAGAGGCAGGCAGATTTCTGAGTTCGAGGCCAGCCTGGTCTACAGAGTGAGTTCTAAGACAGCCAGGACTACACAGAGAAACCCTGTCTCAAAAAAAAAAAAAAAAGACTGAAATCTTAGTTTATATCCATGCTATAAAGTCACAATTACTGTTAAGTAAGAAGGAAACTCCAAACCCAGCACACATATCCAAATCTGGTATATTCACTGGCACAGTTAAAAGAAAGAGTAAGTTTATCAGCACTAAGTCTTACCCTCCAATTCCGAATACGTTTCAGCCTGCTTGGAGTTTTTTCTAGAATCTGTAGAAATTCATGTGTCAATTCTACAAATGAAACATTCAAGAAATGCTCAGAGACAAGAATATAATGAAACAAGAATAACCTCAACTAACTCACTGTTTTCAAGTGATGTTTGGCCAGATATGTGACAAAATCAAGACGTGCGTTTCAAGGTCCCTTACACTAAAACTTACCATCTAACAGTTCCAAGGTCACAGTGGCGTCAACATACTCCCACCAGTGCTTCCCGTCAGTTGAGACTGGGATCTCCCAGTTGGACCACTTGCAAGCCAGATGGATGCAGACACAGGCCACCACAGGAGGTGTGTACTGCAGGCTAAATGTGGTCAAATGCAGGCTGACATCAAAGGGAAGGAAACAGAGAGTGTCATGAGCTCTCAATTCTCAACCCTAAACTAAAACTCTCCATTATATATAAAAAAAAAAACCAAAAACCAAAAAACCAAAAACAAAAACCAGAGGAGAGCTAGAAGGGCAAGAACATCTCCTGCTGACTCAGCATTCAACACGGCTGTCGTCTTTCCTTTAAGATTTACTTCTAATTACTTGGACACGTCTGTGGTGGGGTATAAGCACAGTGAGGGTGTGCAGGGAGGCCAGAGGTGTTAGACCTCCTACATGGTGAGTCACAGGCAATGGTCTACATCCACAGCAGATACTGGGATCTGAACTCAGGTCCTCTGGAAGAGCTGTATGTGCTAGACTAATCTCTTTAGCACCTCAATATCATCTTCTATTAAAATATTGCTCAGCTTAACAACATTTCTAAATTTCCTAGTATCACACACTTAGTAAACAGAACACTAGTGAACAGAAAATTAAAAGAAAAAGAGCTGGGTAGTCAGCCTTGGTGAGGCATATCCCTTTAATCTTAGCCCTTGGGAGACAAAGGCTGGCCTGTGGGTCTCTGTGAGTTTGAGGCCAGCCCAGTCTACACAGTAAATTTCAAGATTGCCAGAGTTATTTAATGTGACCCTGTCTGTCTCAAACCAAAAACAAAAGGAAAAAACAACCAAAGTCAACATAGGAGCAGATGACTGATTCCAAAACATGGGAAGTAGAAGTTCAAGTCTGGCTTAAGCATTGAGACTGTCTCAAAATGTAAAAATAAAAAATAAAAAAGTTACTCTCTCAAATACAAATATGCCTGATTGGTTTTTTTTTTCCTCTTAAAGATTCTGTTTGGGTTTAGGCAGGTCTCATTCTCTGGCTGCCTCAAACTCACAGCAATCCTATCTCCCAATTACAGTACTGTGGCACCATGATGCTTGACTCTTACTTTAAATTTGCTTCATTTCTCCTCCTCCCTTGTATGTGTATATGAGTCTGTCTGTTTGTGTTTATTAGACAGTTCAGCATGGCTTTGAACTTGCTGTATTCCAGAGGATGACCTTGAACCACTCATTCTCCTGCCTAGGTCCTGAGTGCTGGGATCTCAGACTGGGCCACCACACTCAATGTATGCAGGGCTGGCTTACTAATGCTGACCTTCTCACACTTGGTGACTGAGGATGTCTGAACAAACAATATGGGAATCAGACACAAAAACAAGCAGGTCACTTGGCAGAACAAGTTACATATTAATAGCTTTTTAAAAATTAGATAGATAGATAGATAGATAGATAGATAGATAGATAGATAGATAGATAGATAGCAAATCCTTGTAGACTAAGTGCCCACTGCTTTGGCAAAAGAGAAGAAAATTAACAATCCCCCCAAAATTACATGACTGTTCAGGTTGTGCTCTTGGACATTTTATAGCAACGTTAATGCATAGAATTATGTATGCTAAATAAGTATAAAACCTTAGTAAATTAAAGGGTATAAAGTAAATACAAGGAAAAGAAAAATCTGCAGAAAAATTTCATTCTCCAAAGTGCTGTCTATAACACATTATATCAAATGTTATTTTTATGGTCTTTTGCCTCTAGTTCACAATGTGATCCTAAAAACCCCTTAAGAGGTGACAAGCCCAACCCAACCAAATTCCAAACCCAAAAAAAGAGGAAAAAAAATAAAATATAAACCTGTTGGTTGCCATGAAGTAAGATGTCTGTGCTAAGTCCTTGCTTGCTAACAAAAAACAAAAGAAAAACACAGTATTAGTTCCGTTTTTCTCAACAAATGCTCAGTAAACATGAACTATGTAAGGTACAATAGTGGGAAGTTAGGAGACACAGTGCCTGCTCATCTGTTGTATACATTCTACCCAAGTAAACACAGCAGTGACTTTAGGGGTCAAGTGGGATGCTGGCAACTAAACACAGGATCGTTCAGGCTAAGCAGACGTTCTACTGATTTCTTTTTCTTTTCTTTTCTTTTTTTTTCTTTTTTTTTTTTTTTTGGTTTTTCGAGACAGGGTTTCTCTGTGTAGTCCTGGCTGTCCTGGAACTCACTCTGTAGACCAGGCTGGCCTCAAACTCAGAAATCCACCTGCCTCTGCCTCCCAAGTGCTGGGATTAAACTCATGTAGCTTCTAAGCACACCAGCTACACATGTCATTCAGCTATACACTCAGGCAAAACACCCATACACATACAAATAAGAATAAATGAATATAATTTAAAAATCCTACCCAATGGATTGTGAGTGATAGAAATAAGTTCAAATGAATTCTATGTCACCACTGGGGTTTTCTTTAATTAGACATGAACCAAAAAAAGACCATCCACATTTAAAAAATAAACTAGCCGGGCGTGGTTGTGCACGCCTTTAATCCCAGCACTCAGGAGGCAGAGGCAGGCGGATTTCTGAGTTCGAGGCCAGCCTGGTCTACAGTGTGAGTTCCAGGACAGCCAGGGCTATACAGAGAAACCCTGTCTCGAAAAACAAAAAAACAAAACAAAACAAAACAAAAAAACCAAAACTATACTTGTATACATGTGCAATAAAGGATGTGGGGTTAGGGCACTGGAATACCAGGGCATGTGTGGAAGTCAGAGGACAACTTTTGGAAGTCAGTTCTCTCCTCCCACTGTAGGACCCAGGGTTCAAACTCAGGCTAACAGGCTACTGACCCACTTGCTGGCCCAACACCAGCAAAGTTCAAGATTTTCTGGAAAATGCTAACTTATATGCGACTTGGTGGCTTTTCCAAATCTGTCCTGACACTTTGTGAAGTGCCCACCAGACAAAAGCTGACTCTTAGTTCCTCTTCCTGTATGGCTCACAGTCCAATCCATTAGGGCAGAGATGCCACAATAGCAGGAACATGAAGCAGCTGTCACAATGCATGGAGTCAAGAAACAGGGTGCTGACTGCAGGCTGATGCTTGGTTACACTTCTCTACTGTACAGCCTGAGATTCTAGCAGGAAACGGGGCCATCCACTATGGGTGAGTCTTCCCACCTCGACATAATCAACCTAATTTTCCACTGGCCAATCCAGGGACCTGTCTTCCAAGTGATTCTGTCAAAATGACAGTTAATGCTAAGCTCACTGTCTGGTTAAATTAAAAGATCTAAAAACAGTTTCCAATAGGTTAGAAGCAAGTGTTTGACTCCAGCCAAGCAGGTGGTTCAGTCTGAATCTGGGACAAGGCTGCTGTGCTGTGCCTGAGTCCAGAGCCAGGTATAGTACCAAATAACTAAGCAATCCAAGAAGTTAGGGTTACTTACCTCGAACAAGCTGGGTGCACTTTACCACATGTGTATGTGGGTGATCAATTGTTAGTTCAAACCCTTAAAAAAAAAGAAAAGTAACTGGTTAAAAAGCTAAAAATATTCAATATGCTTATCTCTCTTTTGTCTGGATTATTAATGGCCAGTTCACTTTTCCCTCTCAAAAGTAGTGTGCAGAAACTAAGTGACTAAAAGTATCCTTCACACTCTTCTCTACCATCTCCAAAGAGTTAGCAAAGGTACAAGTAAGATCTAAAGACCACAGGAGAAGGCTGGAGAGATGGCTCAGCTGGGAAGAGGACTGCTCTTCCAAAGGTCTTGAGTTCAATTCCCAGCATCCACATGGTGGCTCACAAACATCTGTAATGAGATCTGATGCTCTCTTATGGTGCATCTGAAGATAGCTACAATGGACTTATATTAATAATAAAATAAATATATCTTTTAAAAAAAATAAAAACAAAAACCACAGGATAAGTCACCTCTGAACATAAAAATCTCTTTTTATGGCGGCTAGAGAGACAGCTCCCGGTTTTGACTAGGTGCTGCAGAGAGCTGAGTTTGACTCCTAGCATTCACATGGTGGTTCACTGAAACTCTAGTTCCAAAGGATCTGACACTTTCTTTGGATCTCTGTGGGCATACATGGTGCAAACAAAAATGCAGGTAAAACACTCATACTTAAAACGGAATGAACCTAAAAGAATGTTTTGATCTTTTTTAGGAACAAAAGGACATATAGCACAAGGTTGAAAGAAGCAGCCACACAAATAATGGTGGCCTCTATGGCTTAGTCTCTTTCATTTGGGGAACAGTAGAAGAGACAGTGCCATATAGCTCAGGCTTGCCTCAAGCCCACTGTGTTGCTGAGAATTACTGCACTTAAGATTCCCCTGCCCTGCCCAGCTCCCAAATGCTGAAATACAGAATGCACTACCACAGCCAGTTTGGAGCTGAGGATCCTAGATATCAAACCTAGGGTTCATGAATGCTAAGCATTCTACCAACTATCCACTCTGTAGCTGCGGCTGGCTGCAACTCTTGGGAATTCTGCTTCTGCCTCTACCACCGGAGAGCTGGATTACAGCATCTTAAACCTCACTGTGGTCCTTTTCATCAGCTCCATTATAATGTGTACTAGTTATTTTATCCTATTTCAAAAGGTCTTTACCAAAATTATTCAACGGAGTCAGTATATTGAAAAACGGACATAAGTAAATTTTCTTTGAGCACATAAATATAAATCCCAGCCACAAATAGTGGCACACTCAGGAGACCTGGCAGATTTTGAGTTTTTAAAGCCAACTTGGCTACAAGGTGAAACCAGTCTAAAACCAACAACACACACACACACACACACACACGGGGGGGGGGGGTATACACACAAACAAAATGCTATTATCTAAACACACTGTCAAACCAGAACAGTTTATAGGAGAATGATTCCCCCCCATCCCCCCACCCCCCCATTATTTATCAGGTTAAAAAACTGCCAAACTAGCCAGGTGGTGGTGGCACACGCCTTTAATCCCAGCACTCTGGAGGCTTAGAGGCAGAAGGATCTCTGAGTTCAAGGCTAGCCTGGTCTGAATGACTCCACATATAAACTCTCTTGAAAAACAAAGCCAAACAAAATCAAAACCAAACAAAACAATCAAATAAATCATAACCTTACAGGGTTGGAGAGATTTATCAGCAGTTAAGAGCACTGACTGCACCAGGCGTGGTGGCACAGGCCTTTAATCCCAGCACTCGGGAGGCAGAGGCAGGTAGATTTCTAAGTTCGAGGCTAGCCTGGTCTACAGAGTGAGTTCCAGGACAGCCAGGGCTACACAGAGAAACCCTGTCTCTAAAAGAGCACTGATTGCTCTTCCAAAGGTCATGAGTTCAAATCCCAGCAACCACAAGATGGCTTACAACCATCCTTAATGAGATCTAATGCCCTCTTCTGGGGTGTCTGAAGACAGCTACAGTGTACTTATATATAATAAAGCTTAAAAAAAATCATAAACCTTACAAAGAGAAAAAATTTTAAAATCTTGACTAATAGCTGTTTCACCAAGGACCTAACACTGTGGAAAGAGACCAGGGTTAATGGTCTGTTTCCATTTAATGAGCCCCACAGCCATTTTTACCCAGGAACAGACACTTCCCAAAGCCTTCAAAAGATTTTCTCCCAGTCTTACAAACTTTAACATGAAATCATTATATCCCATACATATTTTTTCCTGCTTTAAAGGAAAATTAACTTACCTAAGGTCTGCAAAATTATGCTCTCTAAAATCACCAGATCTTGAACTTGTTGTAGGTAAGCCTAAGGAGGGAAAAAAAACAACAACCCAGAAGTTACATCCCACAAAAGGATGCAAATAACTTTAAAAACAAAACAATCAAAGGTATGGATAGAGGCCCCTGAGCAATGGCTCTGCAGTTAAGAGCACTTACTGCTGTTGCAGAAGACCCAAGTTTGATTTCAAGAACTCACAGAAAGCTCACAGCCATCTGTAACTCCAGTTCCTAGGAATACAACACTCATTCTCTGGACTTCACAGGCAATGTATACAGGTGGTATACTTACACTCATTTAGGCAAATACTAATGCACATAAACATTTTTAAATCTTAAGGAGAGGTGGAATGGAAGATAAAAGGTAGTATTAGAACTGTATTATATAGCCAGGCATGGTGGCACATGCCTTTAATCCCAGCACTTGGGAGGCAGAGGCAGGTGGATTTCTGAGTTCGAGGCCAGCCTGGTCTACAGAGCGAGTTCCAGGACAGCCAGGGCTATACAGAGAAACCCTGTCTCGAAAACAAAACAAACAAACAAACAAACAAAAACCTGGAATATATAGTCTTTATGTCTATCCCATTCAGGACAGAAAGGAAGAGCCCAGAACATCAAAAGATAACACTTTATTAAAGGAAGGCCATCAAAAACACAACTGCATTTATTTTCAGGTATTTTAAATCTTAGAAGTCAGATAATCTAGACATGAGAAATATCACACCTCTAAGAATCGTCACATTTCATTTGCAGATCCTTTAACAGTGCTGTAAGAATCTAACTAATAAATATTTGACTCATATTCAATTTTTCTCTTGTATTTATTCTAAAAATAAATTCAAGAGCTCAATGGAGCTAGGCATGTGAAATGGAGCTCTGTTTGAAGCCAGCCTGAATGTTGAGGTTTGGTCTGTTGCTATGTATTGTAATGTGAAATTCCGTACCCACCATGCGTGAATTCTCACATTTACTAGCTTTAGTTGTGCAAACCTTATTCCTTAATCTAAAACCATTGGTCAAATAAAATACTGGAAGGATTAGAGGTAGACAGATTCGTAGTTACCTGGTTAGAGGAGTAGAAAGAGAAGAATGAGAGGAGAGAAAGATGTTACCATAAGAGGAGATGAACCTAGCACATGGCTAGGAGGAGAACAAGTATTTGGGGTANAAAAAAAAAAAAAAAAAAAGGAAAGAAAGTTCTTAGAGAGAAGTTTCAGATTAAGAAGGAAAAATGTTTTCTGAATTCAGAATGGAGGGAAACGCAACGCCTAACGCACAGCGTCTAAATTGCAATTGCGTATGACCTTGCTTTGTTCACCAGTACACAAACGGCTGGTTTTCTCAGTGATTAGTTTTGTGTGTCTTCTTTGGGAAAAATCAGAATAAGACTTGAAGAAATAAGAAACTGAGAAACTAGATAATAAAGATCATAAAACAGAGATGAAAAGAATCTTTAAATCAAAATAGGAAGCCCTCAGAGGAAACCAAATTGGAACATACCACAAGGGCTTGAGAAATTAGAATGTCAACCCATAGAAATATAATATATTGAATTAAGACTCCAGATTCTGCTTATTGATGCTACCTTAAAACAATGCCACATAAGGGAGTGTGTTTCATTTTAGTTTGCAGAATTGAGATATGTACACATTGATACATCACACAATTGATACTTGTTAAGAGTTCTGATGGACTTCTGCCTGCATTCTGAGGGGGATGATTCTGAGATTGCACATTTATTAGAGATGATGGCTGTCTTGGATCTGCCTTTACAGATTAAAACTGATGATGTTCAGACATATAATCTCATTAAAATACAACAGTTTTATGGACATCATGGCATGAAGCCTATTCTGGATATAGTTTATAGTCCTACAGCCAAGCCATTATAGAAAGACTTAAACAGGGCCTTGAATGAAAGGCTCATAGAACAGAAGGGGTATATGATATTTCCCAAAGATGGTTTAAAATGTGCTTTATTGACTTTTCAAATTTTTTTTTGTTTGTTTTTGTTTTGTTTTTCGAGACAGGGTTTCTCTGTGTAGCTCTGGCTGTCCTGGAACTCACTTTGTAGACCAGGCTGGCCTCAAACTCAGAAATCTGCCTGCCTCTGCCTCCCAAGTGCTGGGATTAAAGACGTGCGCCACCACACCCGGCTGACTTTTCAATTTTTAAAAAAAGATTACACACACACACACACACACACACACACACACACACACACGGTAGCTGTCTTCAGACACATCAGAAGATAGCATCAAATCCTATTACAGATGGTTGTAAAACACCATGTGCTTGCTGAGAATTGAACTCAGAACTTCTGGAAGAGCAGTCAGTGCTCTTAACCAGGGGTTAAGAATCATCTTTCCAGCTGGGCGGTGGTGATACAGGCCTTTAATCCCAGCACTTGGGAGGCAGAGGCAGGCAGATTTCTGAGTTCGAGGCCAGCCTGGTCTACAAAGTGAGTTCCAGGATAGCCAGGACCTCTCCAGACCTGACTTTTTTTTTTTTTTTTTTTTTTTGGTTTTTCGAGACAGGGTTTCTCTGTATAGCCCTGGAGCTCACTTTGTAGACCAGGCTGGCCTTGAACTCAGAAATCCACCTGCCTCTGCCTCCCTAGTGTTGGGATTAAAGGAGTGTGCCACCACGCCCAGCTTCAATTTTTTTTTTTTTTAAAAGCCAGGGAGACAAATAGCACAACTGCTAAGATGCACTGGATTTTAGAAAGGACTGCTAAATTAGTTCAGCCTATAGAAGTTCTGGCAAGATCAACAAAACACCTAACGTATGCACTGATTCTGCTACTTGAGAACAGCTCTGAGACTGGGTGAGACAAAAAGTCTTTGTACAGACAGTAGATCTTGTTGACTACAAAAATCAAGACTTTTCATACCATTCTTTTAAAATGGTATAAAAATTGATATTACGGGCCGGGCGTGGTGGCGCACGCCTTTAATCCCAGCACTCGGGAGGCAGAGGCAGGCGGATACAGAGAAACCCTGTCTCGAAAAAAAAAAAAAAAAAAAAAAAAAAAAAAATTGATATTACAAAATGACACATAATCCAAAGTAACTTCTAAAGACAGATGTTTTTCATCTGCTCAAAAAGTGGAAAAATTATCCTTAACAGATTTGTGCCCCCTGCACTATGTCAGGTTTCTGCCCTGCAGAATGGAAGACCAGGGCACAGACAAGCCTTATAGGATCCCTCAGGGATGCGGAGATGCTAGTCTTGCTGTCCCGGCTCCCTGTTTCCTCAACTGCATCAGGCTGTTTCCTCTAAAGACTTGCTTTGGGGACATTTTCAGAATAGCTAGCTCACTTGGTTCAGCTTCTCAGACTGTTCCAATCGATGTTTTCAACATACAGAAACTGAACAATGAATGCTACAGTCAGCTTTCTTTTGACTTAACCATTTTCCCAACTTCCTTTTGGGGCCCCAAACCGGAATTCTTTGCCCCACTTCATCAGGAAGCAATTATAAAAAGACTGTCATCCCAATCTCCCTTACGTTGGGGTAGGTGGTTTTGCTCATTTTACAAACTATACATATGTTGTCATTTTAAGGGATATATTATAGTCTTGGATAGTGAAGAAACTAAATAAGGAGCTCAGACTTAGGGATTTCTAGCTTTCCTTTTTTTTTTTTAATCCCTTTTTCTCTATTAGATAAAAGGGTTAGAAAAATGGCTAATGAAAATAGAATTGTGAAATGAAAACTGAATTCACCTTCTTTACCTTCGTTTACGGTACATGGGGGAAGAGGCATGCACACTTTAGCGTGTGTGTGTGTGTGTGTGTGTGTGTGTGTGTGTGTGTGTGTGTGTGTACAGGTCTCTCCACATGCCTTACCCAGTAAGGCCACCTGCCTGCCCTACACTGAGCTTTTAAAGTCTGAGTTAGAGGAAGCCAGGCCTCAAGTATGTTAATAAAGTGCTATGCCTCCTCCTCACTCATTTTGAGGATTTTAATAAAGTTTAACAAAAGTTTATTTTTTTCAAAATTTCCAAATATGGCTCTTGTATTTCTGTTGGAAAGAATTCATCTCTGAAAAAAAATCTAAAATCTGGGTAAGGAGTTAAGAGAGCATACTGGCTAGAGGTGCTCAGTGTAAGAATACACCCGCTCTTCCAGATGACCCATATTCAACATCCCAGCACCCACGTGGTAGCTCACAACCATCTCTAACTTCAGTTCTAGAAACCTGAATCATACATTTGTGCAGGCAAAATATGCATACACATTTAATATAAAAATAAAAATGTCAGGCAGTGGTGGCACAGCCTTTAATCCTGGTACTCTGAAGCAGAGGCAGGCAGATTACTGAGTCTTATGATAGCTATACACAGAGAAACCCTGACTTGAAAAAAACAAACAAACAAATACATAAATAATAAATAAAAGTTTAAGTATCAAGAAAGCATGATGTGGGTATTCTTCTAGCATAGCATATGGGGCTTTATACTTACGGTTAAAAAGAGAGACTAATATTGTAGTTAATGCCACACTAAACCTTATTAGTAAATCAAATAGGAACACAATACACAAGCCCCTTTCCATAGACTGAAAAAGAGAAATCTTCCTATGACCACTTCATCTGGGCTTAATGCTAAAAGTAAGGAATTATGTGACTCTGCTCTGGAAAGGTGTTATGGTTTGACTATGAAATGTCTCCTATAGTCTCATGTGTTAAAGGGTCCAGGTATCAGGCTAAAGAGTTGTTCAGCAGTGAAGATAGTACTAGGCTGGGAACCTGAGTCTGATCCCAGGAACCCAGGTAAGGGGGGAAAGTTAGGGTGTGGCGGCTTTCAGCTGATGGGCCTTTAGGAAGTAATTGGATCATGAGAGCTCTTGCCTCAGTGAATTAATCCAGATGCAGTTATATTATATTATATTATCTGATGGCATTGTTGGGAGGTGAAGGAGATCAGAAGGTTGGGCCTTGGAAGTAGGTCACAGAAGCATCCCTTCCCTGGCTATCTCCTGTTGCTCTCCCCACCTGCTCCTTCCTGGCCATGGTGCTCTGCCTCATAGCCATGGGACCAAAAGTAATATCGTTAAGTACCACAGGCTGAAATCTTTGAAACTGTGAACCAAAAGGAATCCCTTTTCCCCTTGTTTTTCAGATGTTTCATCAGTGATAAAAAGTGGATAGCAATGCTTGCTCCTGTAGCATATACTAAATTAGAACAATAATGAAAATTTCTAAAAATAAAAATACATAAAATTCCATTTATCTTCTTCACAAACCATGATTCCTACACCCATAAAAGACTTAAATAACCTAATAACATAAATCTGTAACTTTTCCTCAATTATGGGTGTTTGAATTCTCAACATCTCTGATCACTGACTTCTCAAAGCAGAACTGGAGAGGTGGCCCAGTAGTTAAGAGCCGTAGTGCTCTTCAACCCAGCTCACTACCACTCATACCTCCAGCTTCAGGGGATCCAAGATCTCTGCCTCTAAAGACACCTACACTAACAGACACGTATATACATATTTAATTAAATACACAATCTTTTTTTTTTTTAATAAATGAAGAAAATCAGGAGTCATCCTTTTTTACAAAAACCAAATTATGGGTGTGCTTTTTTTCTTTTCTTTTTTAGACACAGGCTGTCAGTATGTAGCCCTGGCTGCTCTCAGACTTACTATATAGACCAGTTTGACCCTCAAAAAGACCCATCTGTCTCTGCTTCCTAAGTGCTAGGATTAAAGGCATGTACAACCAATCCAGCTTGGGAAAAAGGCTTTGCAATAGAATTTTTGCCTAGCATTTTCTGAGGTCCTAGATTCAACACCTAATACACAAATACACACACACACACACACACACACACACACTAAGGAAGCATGAACAAAACTAGAAGAACTGCACATACACAGAGGAGGAAGGACTAGAGCACCTATATGGAACTGCAGTCAACAGCATTCCAGGAAGAGGGGTGAACTCTAATCTGAAATATTTTTTTAAGACCTTGAACTCCGCCGGGCGTGGTGGCGCACGCCTTTAATCCCAGCACTCGGGAGGCAGAGGCAGGTGGATTTCTGAGTTCGAGGCCAGCCTGGTCTACAAAGTGAGTTCCAGGACAGCCAGGACTAAACAGAGAAACCCTGTCTCGAAAAACCCAAAAAAAAAAAAAAAAAAAAAAAAAAAAAGACCTTGAACTCCTGACTTGAAGAAATAGAAAGTATGAACCCTGACAATGAACACAACGCTTCTCAGCCTTTTGGCTAAAATCAGATGTAAAATAAACACACATCAATCTTGCTACTTCTAGGCATTTAGTTCATTTTCAGACTGATATTTAAGTATGGCCCTTAGCCGGGCGTGGTGGCGCACGCCTTTAAACCCAGCACTAGGGAGGCAGAGGCAGGCGGATTTCTGAGTTCGAGGCCAGCCTGGTCTACAAAGTGAGTTCCAGGACAGCCAGGGCTATACAGAGAAACACTGTCTCGAACCCCCCCCCCCCAAAAAAAGTATGGCCCTTTATCATGAAAAAAAAAAAAAAATTCCACAACAAAACTTCACCTTTAAAAAAAGCTCATAGAGGGCTGAAGAGATGGCTCAGCAGGCTGGGCGTGGTGGTGCACGCCTTTAATCCCAGCACTTGGGAAGCAGAGATAGGCAGATTTCTGAGTTCGAGGCCAGTGAGTTCCAGGACAGCCAGGGCTATACAGAGAAACCATGTCTGGGGGTGGGGGGTGGGGGTGGGGACAAAACAAAACAAAACACTGACTGCTCTTCTGGAGGTCCTGAGTTCAAATCCCTGCAACCACATGGTGGCTCACAAACATCCATAATGATACAGATGCCCTCTTCTGGTGCATCTGAAGACAGCTACAGTGTACTTATGTGTAATAATAAATAAATCTTTGGGTTGGAGCAAGCAGGGACTAAGCAAGGGGGTCAAGCAGGGCACCGGACGGAGCAGGGTTGACCAGAGCGAACAGAGGTCCTAAAAATTCAATTCTCAACAACCACATGAAGGCTCACAACCATCTGTACAGCTACAGTGCACTCACACACATTAAATAAATAAATCTAAAACAAACAAACAAACAAACAAACAACCTCATATCAGGATGCAGAAGCAGGTGAATAGATCTCTGAGTTCAAGCCCAGTCTTTTCTATAGAGCTAGTTCTAGGACAACCAGTGATATACCGAGAAACCCTGTCTTGAAAAACAGTAACAAAAAATGTTTATAACATCAAGAAGCCTGGTGTGATGGTATACACCTTTAATCCCAGCACTCAGGAGATAGAGGCAGTCTGGATGGTCTCTTTAGTTCAAAGCTAGGCTGGTATAGAGTGAGTTCCAGGAGAACTAGAGCCACACAAATACCCAGTCTCTGGCAAGAGGGAAGAAGGGAGAGAGGGAGGGAGGGAGGGAGAGAGGGAGGGAGGGAAAGAAATAACCAACAAAAAGAATGCTTATACCATCAATAAAAGGCTGGAAAAACAGCCAGACGGTGGTGGTGCATGCTTTTTAATCATTTTTAAACAGGAGAGAAAAAGAAAATATTTTGGATCTAGAGGGTGGAAAGAAACGTATCCAGGTGATGTAATTCTCTTTTGCTCTCTTATGCAGCTTTCAATTTTAATACAAACTTTGAGATAAAATTGATATATATGTTTTTAATTTTCAAAATTAAACACTGGCAGGGCCATGTAGGTACACAGTGGAAGGATTTCTGTGGGTTCAAGTCTAACCTGGTCTATAGTCGTGGCTACACAGAGGAATCCTACCTCAGGCTAAAAAATAAAAATAAATAAAAATTAAACTCTGAAAAATCAAACAACCCAGATTCAAAGTTACAAAGTGACGTTATGACTGTTAGAAGTGTAAACAATCACTTACCTCACTCCTCGTGTCAGGGAGCGACTCCTGCGGATGGAGGCAAGTGTGTGCCACCTTGATGACGTGTTCCAATTTTTTTGGTTGTTCTTCTACTTTTGCTGCTAGAAACAAGGCTGCTGGAGCCATAGACTTCATAGAAGAAAAAAAAGGTCATACTTGTTATTTATTTCTAAATGATAATCTAGGAAGAGCTAAATGTCAAACAAGTCAAGTCTCTGCCACAATCTTGTACCTCTTATTAATACTTCCCACCACCTGTCAAATCATAACCAGCAAGCCCTCAGGGATTCATGTGAGAAGGCTGCAGACCTTAGCTGCTTCCCATTGAAATGGCTGCAAAAGGGGGACAGTCAACACGAAAGGTCTAAAACAAACACTGCTGAGGGGTATGGGGATGGGGGAGAATTGTAGAATTTTTAAGAATAAACTTGGGGGCTCAGGAGATGAAGTGGTGACCTATGTCCAAAACTCTAGCAGCAACATCTGTAACACCAGAGTTAAGGTGTAGGCATAGGTGGATCTTAGGGGCTCAGTGGCCACCCAGTCTAGCCAAAATAGCAGGCTCCTCATTCAGTGAGACCTTATTTAAAAAAAAAAAAAAAAAAAAAAACAGACACCAATAGGAGACTTGATGTCCACCCTATAGACTCTACCCCCTACGCACAGGCAAAACCACAAATGTCTATAATACACATACTAAATAAAAATGTTTTTGTTAGGTGTGGCAGCCCTAATCTACAATCCCAGCACTCCTTAGACCTCTGAGTTCAAAGCCAGCCTGGTCCACATGGTGAGTCCCAGAAACTACATAGTGAGATCCTGTCTCAAAAAATAAAAACTCGGGCTGATGAGATGGCTCAGTGGTTAAGAGCGCCGACTGCTCTTCCGAAGGTCCCGAGTTCAAATCCCAGCAACCACATGGTGCCTCACAACCATCCGTAACAAAATCTGATGCCCTCTTCTGGAGTGTCTGAAGACAGGTACAGTGTACTTACATATAATAAATAAATAAATCTTAAAAAAAAAAAAAAAGGACTGGAGAGATGGCTCAGCAGTTATGAGCGCTGACTGCTCTTCCGAAGGTCCCGAGTTCAAATCCCAGCAACCATATGGTGGCTCACAACCATCCGTAACGAGATCTGATACCCTCTTCTGGAGTGTCTGAAGACAGCTACAGTGTACTTACATATAATAAATAAATAAATATTAAAAAAAAAAAGCTAAATTGGAACCAGTCTAATGTCCAATGAACAGATTAAGAAAGGAAGGCACCAGAAATGTATCAATTGGCAGAGTGCTTGCCCTAGGTTTAACCCAGTCAGCCTGCCCTACCTCTCCAGGGACTGAGTTCAGGTTGCTAGACTTGACAGCAAGCACCCTTCCCACTGTAAGGCATCTCACTAGCCTCAGCCTCCCTAATACAAGATTACACAGGCACTTGCACCTAACTCTATTAGGTATTTTTATACCAATTTATACTATACATATACTATACATTTACTTTCTTCATTTAAAAAAACAAACAAACAAAGTAAGCAATATCACACAACACCACAGCTAATATCTACCAACTGTTTGTTTTGGACAGGAAATATGAAAATTAACTTAAATGCCATAAACTTATTTGGAAACAGGCATTATTATTACTGAATATAAAGATCAGGAATCCGAGGCACATGGTCACTTACACAAGCCACACAGCTAGTAAGCAAATCAGCAAAATCCCAAATCCAGACATGTCTAACCCCATTATACATTCTTTAAGAAGAACACTTCAGCCAGGCGTGGCGGCAACGCCTTTAATCCCAGCACTTGGAAGGCAGAGGCAGGCAAATTTCTGAGTTTGAGGCTGGAGGAAATCATTTTGATATATATAGATATATCTCCCCAACCCCCAAATTTTCTCTGCGTAGCCCTAGCTGTCATGGAACTCAAGGGATTTTTTTCCAAGGGCTGGGATGAAAGGCATGCACTACCACCAGGCCTCAATAAATATTTTTACAACAAATCAGAATCAACCAGAATATCCACCAACAGAGAACTAGTTGAACTACGGTCATGATGTAAATACTATACAGCCACTTCCTTTTTGTTTTGCTTTGTTTTTCGAGACAGGGTTTCTCTGTATAGTCCTGGCTATCCTGGAACTCACTTTGTAGACCAGGCTGGCCTTGAACTCAGAAATCCGCCTGTCTCTGCCTCCTGAGTGCTGGGATTAAAGGCGTGCACCACCACGCCCGGCTCTCTTCCTTTTTTTCTTTTTCCAGTGTAGAGAATCTAGCCTAGGGCTTCCCAGATGCAAAATATGCAAATAGAACCACATGCTCAAGTGTACCTACCCTTCTTAAAATCATTTGGAAGATAGATTATTCAGTAGTTAAGAGTACTAGCTGATCGCCCAGAAAACACAGGTTTGATTCCTAGCATGGCAGCTCAATGCCACTTGTAACTCTAGTCCCAAGGGATCTGATGCCCATTTCTGATCTCCTCAGGCACCAAGCAAG